>JAYDZG010000024.1:3519119-3534901 GCA_034509265.1 Microcambeva bendego
GAAAGGACCGAGATCGCCCCACCCGAGGATCGAACCCAGGACCTTCTTGCTGTGAGGCGACAGTGCTACCCACTAAGGTGGTTCAGACAGGGACTTTATGTCAGACGATGCATCATTTACATTGTGGTGAGATTTGCAGCAAGTGTTAGATAAAATGTCAAAATATCCATGAACCTTTGGTAATCTGTCCTACTCTGACCTGTGTTACAACGGCGGTGCTCGTTTCAGTAAAAGTTAACCACAGAACCTCACAGAAATCTCATCACCATGTTCTGTAAATGCACTAATAATCTTTGGTCTCTCTCATATAGGCTAGACCTGTTATCTCCATATATACACACATTCCCTTCTTCATACAGAAAACTCAAAGCTTGCTATGAGTTCTAACACTTGGAAATAAATGAAAAGTTTAAGACGGATTTTACACTTCAATAGTAACATGCAGCATGAACATCAAGTTTTCTCCATCACGTTTCAGTTTGAGTAGCACAGACTTTACACGCCATCTAGTGCCACAGTTCTGCAAATTACTAACAATTCGTGATTTCTGAAAAAGTGTCCTCATAAAATGCAGATGTTCAGATTGCAAACTCACCAATACAGTCTTATGGTCAGAATTTCACAGTTGGACAAGGATCAACCCCATGTGAAGTCAAAATTTCATCCATTTGACGTCATGTCTCAAAACGCAAGGAACATACTTAATGTCTGGAAACTTTAATCCACCCAAGTATTGATGACTGTGTATTCAGACATCAATATTTTTTCAAATATGATATGCTTTTGTGTAAATTTCATGCAGAAGTTGCTTTTGATGCAAGTTGATGAAGCTCATTTTAAGCTCAAGTCTTTTGTTTCCAGACATGCTTTACTTTACACCTGGTTTTTTGTCTTTTGGTTGTCAGAAGTTTTGCAATCATGTTAATTCACATGACATCTGGCTACCATACAAATTTGTAATGAACTGACCAAAAGTTGAATCTAAATGTAGACTGTACTAGTATATTTTATTAGCGAACCATTTAGAATATTTTTTTCCTCTATTTATATTTTAAACCCACATATGTGATTAGATCTTTATCAAAGTGCTGAAAATTGCTTTATTAATGAACGTGTGGACAGCAAGGTGGCTAAGTGGGTAGTATTGTTCTGGGTTCGATCCCCAGTTGGGGCAGTCTGGGTCCTTTCTGTGTGGAGTTTGCATGTTCTCCCTGTGTCTGTGGGTTTACTCCATGTGTTCAAGTTTCCTGCCACAATCCAAAAACATACAATTGATGCGAACTGGAGAAACATGACTGCAACTAATATAAACTTGCCTACTGATGAATCTTGTGAAATGAGTAACCGTTTCCTGTCATGAATGTAACCAAGTGTAAAACATGATGTTAAAATCCTAATTAACAATATTAATGAATGTGTGATAATGCTTCATCAATTTAGTGTCATTTAACTTTAACTGTACAATGTTATCATCCGTCTATCCTTTTGTTAAACAGTAAAAAAGGTGTATTTGTAATTCAGGTAGTATTTTCAAATAATTTACAACCTTCCCTTGCGACTATTGGTGAGTGTGTGCTGTAGCCAGGGTTTTGTAACTCTGCAGTTTTGTAACCATGCTGTGAAAAAAGTTGTGAATGTTGTATAACTGACAACGGGACCAACTGAAATCCTTCATTCAATTCTATTTGTCACAGTTTACCTTAAAACCATTTCTTCTTCAAATGCTCACAAATTCACTATTTCATTATTTCTTTATTCATTTGTTTTGTTTTTCATACTAGAGAAATTTTATGTCGGTTCCCTTCAATTCCTCAGAAATTGCTGCATTATATTTGACCTCCAATTCAGCACTGAAGTGATTTTTCCAGTCTCCAGCAATCCCTTAAATGGAAACACGAATGAACAATTTAGCCTCTTAAAAATATATTAAGGAAACACAATTAAAAAGAGCAGATAAACTATACTTAACGAAATAAAACGTGTTTTTACCTTTTCTGAGGAAAGGTGTTTTGTTTTTGTCCATTACATCATCTGGTACTAGTGAATAGTTAGACATTGGGTTGTGCTTCATGTTTTTGAACTGCACATGTTCAGTCACACATTTCAGACTTTCTTCGCTCAGCTGTCGACCAAGAAAATGCGCAATACGTTCCACAACTCCACAAAGGTCCTGCAAGTTAATATTTTACAGTATGAAGTGATAAAAATTTCAGCCACACCCATGTTAACAGGTGAATAGAAACAATTGGATAAGATAAATAATATGCTTACAACTTTATGGCAACTGTTTGGCATAGGCACTATTCCTATTCCATAATAAAGTACCGAACGTCAGAAGTCTAAAATGGTTTAATGAGTTGGTTATGAAAGGACATCAGTAGCCTGTACAGCCTTTACCTTAACCTCACTAAAGATTGTTGGGATTACTTAAAATCTTAAATTGTAAGCCATGCCTCTGATACATTATGAACAGATTCAGAGAATACCATGACATATTTAGGGTAAAGCCAAATAAGCCACATTTACATGTTAAAATTGTGATTTCATACAATAAGTGAAGGAACTTGACATCTTTGTCTGAATTCCAGAACTGTCTCCCTTCAAACAGTGTTATACATTATGAAGAACAAAACAACAATGGAGGTCCAGACTCTTGAGCAGCAGAAGAAATGCATTAACTTCAAATTATGACAGATGAATGAATTCCACAAGAATCTTCAAATTACCTCAAGCAGCTCCTCATATGTGACATAGAGGATTCGATCCTCTAAATTAGAGTTTCTCCAGCTCTTCACATGGTCAGTCCACTTTCCAAACATCACTAAAAATAATAATGAATCGAGTCAGCGTCTTCAGTATTTATACCTGTTAAAAAGAAATCAAGACTTACCGTGTCCTGCTAGAAAACTGTCAGCAAATTCTTCAAAAGTTCCTGGGTCATGCAGAAAACTAGCCATTTGGTGGAAATGAAAAGAGGAAACCATAACATCCTTCGGGTTTCTGGCAACATAAATGACCTATGTGGAAGAATAAAAACTGCTGACAACAGAAAGGAAACATGGAGAAGTATGCAAACACAATAAAAGACTACACTGTATGACAAAAAGTCTAAGCATCCAAACTCATTTCTAAGTTTTGACTAAGTTCAGTTATTTTAGCCACATTCAGTGTTAACACGTAGCTTGATATCCAACACGTATGTTTATGTTTATTACCAGATTAAATAAGTTCTCTCCTGATAAACCCTGCAGTAGAACATCCCGTTACTTAATTTCACCTTAGCTTTCGAGGTGGAGAAAGAACGAGGCATCAGATGATACGGCATATGGGAGACAAAGACTCGAGGAGATTTCAGCTTATCCATGATTTGGGCAGCTCGTGTCTCCTCTAGCCATGGTGCCCTGTCCCAGTTTGGGATGGTCAGCACTGGAGTAAGGTCTCCTCCATTCAGGATTGGAGGGAGAATTTCTTGTATCCATGTTGTGCCTGAAAAGTAATGTTCATGTGGATCAAATATTAAAGCTACCGAGAATGTCCAATTTGATGTAAAAAGGAATCATATACTGGACATAATATTGATAAAATCATGGTTTCATTTTAAGTTTAAATATAAAATTATAAATACAATTAGTAACTTGGTAAAATGGCAATTATTACACAACTAATCACACAACTGAGCCTTTTATACCACCTACACCAAACTAAAGAGTTTTAAACAAAAGTAAAAACAATTATGGTTCTATTCTTCAATGCACTGATTTATTGCAATGGTTATTTGTAAAGTCTATGTTATTGTGAATCCTTATGGCCATAATAACTCAATACAGACAAAATACTCGAATCAAAGACAGATGTGCATTGTTTACCTGACTTTGGGTACGTAACTGCAATCACGTCGTCGTCCTTAAATTCGAAGTTCTCAAAATAACTGATACTCTCTGAGGAATGAGAAATCTTGGGAAGCAGAATGCCATGATGGATCAGATACAGGTCGTGCTTGTCCATCACAGAACTCAGAGTTGAAGGTTTAGTGAGAAGTCTGGTGAATACTTTCTGCAAGACTGTGCACCACTGTGCATTCCACAGTCACGTGATTCAGTGAGCTTCGTTCCATCTAGTGATCGTAATCTCAGCTGTTCAGTGAATCATATCTGTTCACTCAGCTCACGAACAGGAGTCGATTCTTCTGCTTCAGTCGTACAGTAGCACTAGAAATGTTAAAAATGATGGTGCATGGAAGGTTGCAGATTTATTTGTAAAAAGAAAACAACCAACTGGCTTATACGATTGTATAGTGGTCACTTTTTACTGTATAGACACAAAATGATTGTACATTGGAGTGGCACATGGATAGTTAAGGTTGTGTAATTTATATTGTATAAGGTGTACTATATGTACCTTCAAGCTATGTTTCTCTAAAAGTAAATTTGGTCCCATTGTATCACCGTGTCTGTACCATTTGGTCACTTCCAGCAATGTCACCGGATGAACTAGGTCCACAGTGATGGTCATTTATATCTCGAGTTCTTTAACCTTCCAGTTCTTTTTCATCTTAATAATTTTAGGGCTGTGTGTATAGCTAAAAATTACAGATTTAATTTTATAAAGAGTAACATTTGTCTATTTGACTTCATAAAGACACCACAATGCATCTTGGTCTAAAATTGTTTTAGACGCTTTCATTTTAATGCATGGAATATTGAATACTTTTTGGAAAACTTAATAAATAAATTAATGATGTATTGTTTTATGTCTCACTGTTAAAATGTCCTTGTTTGAATAAGACTATCACAAAATAAAGGTTATTCTTTGACCAACGCAGTCACTTCAGGAAGGTCAGACCAATGCACTTCAATATGATCAATAATAGTAGCTATACGCTTTACAGCAACTAAAACCCTAAAAACGTATGTTAACACGTTAATAAATGCTGTTTTTAAGATAAAATCAAGAGTGCTTTAATCACCAGTGCTTCTAATTCGCTTACCTGTCTCATTATGTTTAGCTACAAATTTAAAGCAAAAAAATGTTGCAATTCTTTATAACCATTTTGTACAAGTAAAATCAGTTTGTCCCAACACTATTCACACTATGCTCACTAAACATAAACCAAAAAGTCCAAAACATTATATGAAGTAATTGACAATTAGAAAAATATCACACATATTTACTTATGTATTAATGTATTCATTTAATTGTTAAAAAAATCAATAGTACACGCAGAGTTTTTGTGGAAGCTACATCACACCGTTTAGGTACCTGTACACTGTCTCACATATGAACATGACAGTTGTGCCACTGATTCTAGGCAACTCTCTATACTTGTCTATATAATTATAACAAGAATTCATAAATGTGAATCCATATAAAAAAGCCTCCAGCATCAGTCGTGGCCCAAACCCTTTGCCCGGTTAAATATTTATTTTTAGTAAAATGGTTAAAATATCCGTTTGGTGTTATTTAGTAAAATTATTACAGTTTCAACAGAAATACAAACAAGTAATTAAATACAATTTTAATTCATTAACGAACAGAAATGCACAGAATGGCTCGTTTCACAGACATGGAGCCGTGGCAGTTTTCTTACATAATACGTGTGTATGTGGCAACTAAGAAAATGTCAGTTGCTGTGAACCAGTGTGATGAAAAGAAAGAGAGAACAGAAGGAGATTGCACCAGTAAGAACCGCCTTCACCAGAAGTCCTGTCCAGCTGCCCAGAAGGAACAAATGTAAAAACAACCTACAGAGAGAAAGTGAAGACACAAAGACAATTTATGACATATTACTTATCAAGTTATTCAATCTGAATGAGCTTAATAGAGCAGACGGATTCACCGAGGGATTACTGTGTACGGACAACAGTAAAAATCTTAATACGTTTATTATAAAAGTGAAGGCACTCACTCCATTAAAAAGGCCTTGTAGACAGAGAGCCCCAGCAGTACAGTTACAGGTAATCGGAAGCTTTTCGGGAGATCGTACCGTGTGAACATCCACACTAATGCAGCCATGGCAATGTAGTGAACCTAAAAAGCACGACACAGAAATGACTTCATCAATAATTTGTACACCAACACAACAAATTATCACTCAAGTAAGCACAAAGTATGTACAGTTAATTAACTTACCCTATCCCGAACTATCAAACATTGTAAATGTATTTAAGTTTTGAACTGTGTTTATTATCATGTCTGACCACTACTGTGAAAAAGTAATTGACTCTTTATGACTTACTGCAGATTTTTCATACTTAGATTTGCAAAGACTTGACCTGGATGATTTTAACTGTTTGGATAAATGTTAAACAGACTATAAAGATCCTGCTCTTTGAGTTCTGTATTACTATGCGTATATCAACTATCGCCTTAACCATTCAGCAGAGGCTGTAGCTGCAGCGCCAACAGAAAACAATTGGACTTTTGTCCACTGTGCCCTGTAGCCAGATTCACAAAATGCTCATCAGACCGGAGCACTCATTTGAGTATCTTACTCATAGGAAATATTAATACACAGAAGTTTACAGTAAACCCCCAATATTCACAGGAGTTACATTCAAAAATACCTATAACTGTTTATTTTTATAGTTTTAACACCTAGAATCAGAGAATAGGTCATTGTTCCACTTTAGCTTTGGCTGGAAAGCAGTGAAGTGACCGCAGTGATTATGGAGCAGCCGTCTTAACAACCAATCAGCACGGCTGATTTAGGGGCGGAGGCGGGAGTTAAGGCTTAGAAGCTGTAGCGTTTTATTTACTCGGAAGCTCACTTTCTAGGGACACTTAGTTCCAATGCCTCTCAATACTAAACACGACCATTTCTAAAACTACTGTGTGTTACGTCCTTAACTCTCAAGCTCAGTGTTCATGAAAACAGATTCTTCTGTTAATAAAGCAGTTTTGTTAAAGATAAAACTGAGTCTTCTCTGAAATGACAGCACTCAAGACGTTATTATTAGGCGTTAAAATGCATGAAAATATATGTACTGTTACAATAAAACAATACAGAGGATAATAGCAGTGGCAAGCTGATTTTTGGCAAGTAAATTTGTGTGGGTTTACAAAAGCATTTCTTACCAAACTGATGTTGGAATCAAAGCTCATTTGAATGTATTTCCAATCAAACTCGATCCCTCGAGCTCCGACCCACAATGGAATACATCTGTAAAAGTCAAGTCATGTTATTATCATGTACTGTGTAAATGAGCTATACCCTTTATTTCAGACATAACAGCTGATACTTTTTCGTGAAGATACGTGTAAGTTAAATATCCTTTTAGTTAGCTATTACAAGCACGACTGCACTGGCAGACAATGAAATTGGGTTATTTGGATGTACAATTTCCAATATAGAATATGTGTGTGTAGTACCTTGACATAACCAGCTCAGCAGTGGCCCAGCCCATCGCGGCCACCATTATTTTGTATTCTCCTTTTCCAGCATTCCTGGACATGACAAGGTGAAGGCCTAGCAAATCTGCCATGTCTACTGTGGCCTTCATGAATTCCTGCAGGTCAGTGTGTAGAACATAAAGAAAAACGAACAGCCCATTGGGAAATGAGTTCATATGTAACCAGGTCAATTGAAGCCGTTACTAAAATACTAAAATACATTTACCCCGACAAAGTCGTAAACACCTGCACCACCTTCCCAGGTAGGAAAAAAAGTAGCAAGAAACAGCATCTGTAGGTCACAAAACAGGACAGTTTATAACAAATACCCCAATGGTTTATAACTGCCCAGCAAGATGCAACTGCCAAAGTTCGGTATGTTTCTATGCAATAAGTATGGAATATTACTACTCACTTTGCATAGCTGGACAAAGAGGTAAGTGGCTCCGGCTTGAACACATCTCCAAAATGCATTGTATTCAGATCTAAAGATAATTGTAGGATACTTTATTAACACTCGAAAAGAAACCTTCTGTACAGAGAGCCAGAGCATAAGAAATTATATACATACAGGAATCCTCATTCCATAACCATAGACACATGGACATTCGTCCACTCACCGCTCTTTCTACACAATGTGGATTTGTGTATCCAAATTTGAGTGAAGAACGTGTCCAGGCATTAAAGTTGTATAATTAAGACCGACTATGACCAAGATGCCTCTACTGGTCCCCTAAGCAAAACCCTTAACACTCAATTGTTTAAATTGTATTTAGTCATGATTGAAAAGTTTTAGATTACAGTAAATTGTAATAACCCATGGTAATAAAACACTACAAGGCCAAGACTGGATTACACAGTAAAGATCTGTATGGATTATGGGAAACCTTAAAAGGCTTACAGGACAGTCAGAGTAAAGGATATTAACTAGGTCTTAAAGGACCTATGCAATTAATATAACACATAATTTGTATTATTGTAGCACGTGATATGCCTGAAAATAGGCCACACTTGGGTTCATCTCTTCCAGTTAATGTCTGTGTAAAGTCTGGCAGCCTTTATCTTCCTACCACTGTCCAAATGATGCAGTAGTTGATTCGGCATCTTTAGGGGATCTAAAGATAATAATTCCTAAATAAAAGCTTTGTCCTGTAATCAAATGATGCTCGTTCCATGCCGTTTTTATTGAACCTTGCGCCCAGTGATGCCCTATAATGACTATTACCAGAAAAAGCAGTAAAAATGAATTATAGTAATGACTACTTACAATCCACTGCACTTGTAGGTTATAAAATAAGGAAAATAGGCCAAAGCAAAACAATTGCCGAAATGAAAAAGCGTCATGTTTTCAGAAAAATCGTCAATTTGGTGTCACCTGTCAAAAAGAGGAAAATTATTGGAATGCATAAGACAAATACAACATCAGGTTTTTCCAAGCTACACAGTAATATATATATATATTTTTTCAGAATAATGCTCAATGTTCTTTATGTTGAACATTTAATATATAACTTTAACATTTGGCTGTATACAGAATAACCCAGCACTAAAAGCTGAGTGCACTAGATAGTGCGCCAATGAATTGTTTAAAAGCCCCAACAGGGCACGTATACAGGGAGTACAGAGCCGTTTGGGATTAAACCCGTTCACTACATGTACTTCAAGCTAAAGGGCTAACGGCTAGCCTTTCAATCGCAATAAAAACAACAAAGCTTAACAAATAACTTCTCAATTTTAAAGGTAGGATTCATAAAGGACATATCAATAATTAAAGGTAAAATAATTGCTTAATTAGATAAATCAACGCAATACGTTACCAAATGTACAGTAATGAGAGTCAATTGAGAGGTCCACCAAGGTAGACGTGCGTCACGTAAAAAACTCCGGATAATTACACGACTACAAACACACGTTCCGCTGTTACAAGGAGCAAGTTTTGGCTGCTCTGTTGAACCAGTTATACTCATTAAATTATTCATTCATTAATTGTGTGTTTTACCACTGTTTTATCCTGGCGTGGGTCGCAGTGGGTGTAAATCAATGTGCAAAAGGTAGTAAAAACTTCACACACAACTCAAAATCTTCTTAATGTGAAGTGGCTGCTTAGTGGTACTAGCCTAGTAAGGGGTTCAAGCCCTTTTGCAGTTAATAAAAGCTGATCTTTATGCCTTTCTTGAGAGTGTAGATCTTTACATTATGGTGGACTAAGTAGCCAGCATGGTGGCATTTCCTTTTTAACGTTTTAAAAAAAAAAAAAAAAATCGAAGTGTAAAATATGGCATTCTAATAAATACATAAATTATAGTCTTAAATGTAAAAATGTCTGGTTTAAACAAGTTTAAAAGATGTGATTACAGGGTAGCACAGTGGATAAGATCTCTTAGCAACATCCTGGATTCAATCCTCAGATGGGAGTTTCTTCCTGGAGTCCTGGTTTACTCCCACAGTCCAAAAACATGCAGCCAGTTTAATTGGAGAAGTTACTGTTTGTGTCTGCCCTGTGATGGACTGGTGCCCAATCCAGTGAGTTACTGTGTGTCTTGTGTCCATTAAAATAGGCTAGGTTCCAACACCCAACCGCTGCATTAAAATTCACATTAATGCCAGACAATAAGGTTCTTTACTGTAATGATTTTGGAACAACCTGAATTATTATGGTAAACACAAACCCTGTTCACATACCGGCTGGTGAAAGCTGCTGCAACATGCAAACTCCAAACAGAAAGGACCTGGACTGCCCCATCTGGGGATCGAACCCAGGACCTTGTTGTGAGGCGACAGAGCTACTAATAAGCTACGCATTGGATACATTTAATGGAAGGATGATTAAGCTGGTATTCAGAGAAGAGTTGTGGCAATAAACAATGAATAAACACAACAAATAGACAATAGAATTTACACTGTAAATGTGACTTTAATCTTTGCTTATCCACTTCTTTTACAAACAAAATGAAGTTGCGTGCCATTTCGTAATAATACAATAATTTAAATAAAATGCATACATCCATTCATTTTTTGCATTGCCAGCGATTTATTTATTACTTGATTCAGAAAACACCCCGGACACTAGTCTATCACAGTAACACATAATGCAATTTAAATGGTGTTTTAATCTCCTTCAATGAGCAATTTCTTGTAAATGAACCATTTGTAATTGGTGGCTACGATTATGCAGGTACCCATCATAACCAGGACAACAATATAAATAATAATTCTCCATTGTAAATATCATCATTCTTCACATTTAACATGATAAGTAGATAAATAAATAAATAAATAATCACAAATTGCACACTCTTTTGAATCAATTCTGGACATGTGATAAAGCAGACTTGAATGTGTTAATAAAATGCAACATATATACCGATCAGGCATAACATTATGACCACCTCTCCACTATTAAGTTGGTCCATCTTTTATTACCAAAACAGCCCTGTAACTGTGTTGCACTGTTACTTTTCTTTCAGAACCAGGATTAACTTCTTCACTCCCCACGTGCATCAATGACCCTGTCGCCAGTTATTTATTTGAAATTATTTATTTTTATAGATACTGACCACTGCAGTCTGGCTCAAAACACCCCTCGTGAGTTTTGAAGATGCTCTGATCCAGTCATCAAGCCCTCACAAGTTGGCCCTTGTAAAGCTTGCTTAAATCCTGACACTTCTAACGTCAACCTTCGTCTACACACACTGAGGTCAAACACTAAACACACTAACAACACTAAAGTGACACCTTCAGTCATCCCCATCGTTACAGGTGATTTTCTAAATGCAATATTTATGGAGACAGCATGATATCTATGAATAATACCATGATTTATTAATTTTCCTTGAGCCCAAACATTTCCTTAAATGGAATCAATTGGACTCTAGTTCACACAGTCTGACTGAGTCATGGAGGGTAGACTGCACCCTAATGCCTGGATACACAGGCTCTGTGAATTTTGTATTGTACGTATACATGTGATGTGCCTTGCCAGCCAAGATGATAAAAAAGGAGAGTGTGCCAGCCAGCCAGTCTACATAGACGCCCATTCTCTTGGAAGGATTTGGTGGAACTGTTAAGATGATCTCCTTCTCATCGTAACTGGCGTAACAGCCATAACCAACAGAACAGAACATGATCCAGGACTTTTTGTTCATTCCCAGTTTGCAGTCTCTGCTGCGACCTTTTCGGTCGATCCCTTTGTAAGTGACTCCCATGTAAAAGGTGTTCCCGGTCCACTCGGCTTCCCAGTAGAAACGGCCATCGCTCATTGCTTCTTGGCACAAAACCTGAGAGTAAAACTCAAACCGATCCTTATGGTCTGGGTACGGCTGCTCTTCTTTCTTCATTATCGCATGTTTGTTGTCAGTCAGGAAGAGAGTTCGGTGAGCTGTGTTCGGGTCGAGAGTGACCTCAAAGGCATCTGAACAAATGAGTCCATAAAAAGAGAAGAATATTTTTGTAGTGTATCAAACTAACATCTAATAATTCAATGGAAGGTCAGTGCTTAGTGTCCTGGAAGTTACTATTGGTTGGCCTCCACACTAAGACATTTAATCCTCTTGCTTGATTTATTTTTAGTCACAGTTGTAAGTCACTTTGAACAAAAATGTCCGATATACATTATAAATGCTTAATGCTTTACGTTATAAATATGTGGACATCTTATCCCTGGCTCCCAGTCCCAAGCCACTAGTGTTCCTCCTTACCAAACTAGCCAAACCTGAAACTTATGCTGGATCAGGAAAAGTAAGAGGTAAATAGTGTATTACACATAATTAATGTACAGATAAAAGACTTACATTTCTTCAGTCCAGGTTTGATCCTGCACGCCCCACCATGCTCAACACTGTACGACAAAGAGAAAATTAGTCAAAGCTTTGCAATCAATCTTGTTGCACTTTCACGAAAGCAAGGTCATGTGCTTGTATATGCTTTATTCGATAATATGTATCTAGCAGACAGTAGTTGTCAAGCATTTCAAATGACCTTAATTTATCCAGTTTCAAGTGAGGATCATCTCGTACTGCAGAGAGCTGCTTCACCCCAGACTCTCCTGGATGATTGTAGCTAAGATCTAACTCTTTCAGTTTTGAATGATCTGAGCTAAGAGCGACAGCGAGAGAACAACAGCCTTCTTCTGTAACACAACAACCTGACAGCCTGCGAAAAAACAATGAATAGTCTTTAATTCAACTACAATACTTTACAATTAATTAATAAATAATTTTTGAATTCTTAGAATATCTTAGAGATACTGTAACAGCTAATGGTTACACATCAGGTAAAATAAAAATAACAAATGTTGCAGAAAGTGAATGGAGAATATATCATTATGTATTATATCATATTATAGTACTTTTGGGAGTTTTTCCATCCCTCTTTGTGTTCCTTATGACTCGGGTTCAACTATGTTACCCTGTATTCTAATACACAAGTTAAACATGCCTTTTAGACAAACCCCACTAAAACAATTGCCACCTGGCCTTACCCCAATCTCTGTAGATTGCATTGTGGATTCTGCAGGCCATCACAAAGCCCTTTTACACCAGAATCCTGCAGGTCATTGTCTCTCAGATCCAGTTCTGCCAAACAAGTCCCAGAGCTCAGGACAGACGCAAGGTTTGAACAGGACTGGTCTGTAATATTACACCAGCACAAACTGCAGAAGAAACAAATTTATATTTAACTCTTTGTGCCAAATTCTGTTATGGGTTTACATTTTAATCATTTAGCCTTTATCCAAAGCAACTTACAATTACAGTATACAGTCTGAACAATGAGGGTTAAGGGCCTTGCTCAAGGGCCCAACAGCAGAAACCTGGCAGTGGTTGGGGGGAAAGGGTAGACCCATGAGCAGAGCTCCTGATTTATTTATAGGGGGTGAAATGTGATTTTGGTATAACCAGGAAAATATGGATTGACGTATGCTTGAGCGTTCACAGTGTGATTTAAACCAGCAACCTCATGCACAAAGGAGCAGTGCTTTAAAAAATATTTTTAATCTTGGGGTCAGGAACACTCCCTAAACACAAAGTGCAATTTTCTTTAAATTAATAAAACTTGAACAAAGTGAGCTGAACCCTTTAAGTTCAATTCACCCCTTTTAAACGGATTATTTTCTCTTACTTAAGTAGAGTAGAGTTTTAACTTCAGGTACTCTGTTCCTCCTAATTTTTATCTTTTATATTATTACTATTCATTTATTTATTTTCTTTTTTTATATTTTCTTCCATTTAATTTCCTCATTTATATATGCTTCCTTTTCATTCTAGTTTCTTAAATACATATACCCCGCTGTTGCCAATACCATACAGTCTGCCTTTCTACAAAGATGCAGCACTGAACGAAGCTGCTTGAGCTGGCTTTTTATGCAGAGCCCAGCAGGTGTGTCTAATTATCTTGATCAGGCTTAATTAGTGCCTGGGCTTCTGAGATCTGCACTCAGCTACTCTCTTTCTGCACCGACCTCTTCCAAATTCAAAGAACTTTGTTTGTATTAATTTAGAGTTCTATTCAAATTTTGGTACAATACTGTATATGGAATGTTCAAAACTATGTGAACCACCCCATAGGTCTTCTTGACCAACACAACTGCCCGGTCTCAAAATTATCTTTTAACTCTATAGACAACATTTCCCAGATTCCTTCATCCATGAATGTAGTGGTAGGACTCCATATCATTGCCAAAGGATTAAGAATAGAATGTCCTTGTACTTTTGGTCATATAATGTGTAGAAATTCACCTCAGTTTTTCTAATTTGCAATTCAAACTGATCAGTCCAGCACAAAGCAGTTTCACTCCTAAATCTCCTATAAAATTGTTGCTGAGGTCAAGGTCCAGAAGGTTTGTATTTGCTGACTGAAGAGCCGTGGCTAGAGTTTCACATGACTCATCTGCAATACTGACATCAGTAAGCCTGCAGATACATACAGAACATGTCACCATTAGAATATCATTACACAAATCTGACAAGCAAAAGCACATATGAAGAAATCTATTGTAAATCAAGTGTAGCTCACAACAGTTTCACAGTTTGGATGTAATCATGTACTGTGTATCATTATGTAAGGTAACATTAAGGGCCTCAGAACCCATTGCAACCTTGAATGCAACACTAACAATCTTTCAAGAAAAAAATGTTTCAAAATTAGGAAATGTTTCACTGTAAATAAAAACCTTATACTCTTGAGTTTACAGTCTGGATTCATCAGACCAGCAGTGAGAAGTTTTACTCCAGAATGGCCAAGAGTGTTGTAGCTGAGATCAAGTTTCTCCAGTTTGCAGTTTGGATCTATTAGTCCATCACAGAGCTGTTGTACTCCAGAATCTCCCAGCTTATTGTAACTGAGATCCAGTTCTCTTAAGTGTGAGTCAGGTGACTGCAGAGCATTTTTCAGAGCTTCACAAGATACATGGGTGAGGTCACATCTGTCCAGCCTACAGCGTAAAGATCAAATATTTGATTTAATCAAGAAATATTATTTAAAGCAGAATCCTACATGCATGTGCTGTTTATACACGTAAACTAATTCCTTATATAAAAAGAAACAAAAAGCACTATAGAAATATAGACTTTACCTTAGTTTCTCAAGTTTACACTGCTGACTACTCAGTTTTGTAGAAAGAATATTCACACCGCAGTCTTTCATACTGTTGCAGCCTAGGTTGAGCTCTTTCAGGTGTAAGTTACTGGCCTCAAAAACTGAAGCCATTAGTTGACATGACTGTTCGGAGAAGTTGGTGGCAGCCAATCTGCAACCGGGAATAGTTTAATTAAAATACTTAAATTAAAAAGTCCACTCATAATAAAGTAACTTCCTGCATGTATAATGTGCTGTGATGAATGAGTGATGAATATTTTAAGCAATATTTTTTACTTTTAAATTACATGGTCTCTAATACAAACCCAAGTATTTGCAGTTTACAGTCTGGACTCTTTAGACTAGTGCACAGCATCTTCACTCCTGTTTGCTCCAGTTCGTTGTGGCTGAGATCCAGTTTCACCAGTTTGTTGTGTGGACTTGACAGGCCAGCACACAGGAGCTTGACTCCCAGATCTCCCAGATTGTTGAAGCTGAGATCTAATTCTGTCAGGTGTGCATTAGGTGACTGAAGAATCGAGCCCAGGATCTCACAGGACTCATCCGTCAGACTGACTCCAGCAAGACTGATGGGTTGGAAGCAATTTAAACCAGTTACTCAATTGAAGATTAAAAATACATTAGTTATGGTTACCTTATATATATATGTGTGTTTAATGCTACTTGGGGAACCCTGATCCCTGAAAAACACAACCAGCAAACAAGGTGGCCAATGATCGTCTACTGCAGACACTGCCACATGTCTTTGGCAAAGCAGTGATTCTAAGCAGGGTGATCTGAATATTGGTGTTGGTAGATCG
>JAYDZG010000024.1:3544158-3554409 GCA_034509265.1 Microcambeva bendego
CAGTTACACGGCTGGGTAAACCTACAGGACGATTCAGTGTCTACAATTAACCTGGTAGCATGTCTTTGGACTGTGGGAGGAAGCCGGAGGAAACCCACATGGACACGGGAAGAACATGCAAACTCTGCACAGAAAGGACCGAGATCGCCCCAGCTGGGGATCGAACCCAGGACCTTCTTGCTGTGAGGTGACAGCGCTACCCACTAAGCCACCGTGCCGCCCCAGTGTTTTATGCTTTGTTTGTGTTTTTCAAGTGCTTAGTTATGCACCAGTGGTACAGTACATACATTTTAATAAGTATGTACTGCTTTTACATTACATATTTACAGATTACATTACATATTTACATCTGTGTATGTTAGTGCTGTATTTTGTTTGTTAGCCAAAAGAACAAATAAAATAAGAAATAGTGAATGTATTCATTTGTTCCCAAAAGGAATCACAGTAAAGCTGGGATTGTTCTATAGCATAGAATTAAAATCAAACTGACTCTGTTTGGCTTACCTCGAGGTCGAGTGGGTTAAGGGAGGCATTAAGGTGGCACTGAATCGGTCCGTCTGTGATGACCTGCATGGCGTAGAGTAAGTGCTCTTCTCTGTGCCGACTGGGCCAACCGATTTCCAATATTGTTTCACTTATGGAACTGGGACCTTTGTTGTGCAACTAAACAAGTGTGGAAGGCCAAAGAGGGTTGGGATGAAAGGACAGGGAAGGGTAACATTTATTTCTGTAAATGTTTAAACAAGTTAACAAAGTTACACTTTGTTAAATGCAATATAAAACAAGAATCAATGATTTGTTAATTCTTCTGTACTTATGTACAAAAATACATTTTAATAGTGGTAATCAAATTAAGAGAATTCACGAAATATCCTTTTGTAACTTCTTGCTCCCCAAAGGCTAACAAGAGGTGGTTCACTCAGCGTCTGGCTAACATTTACCACCAATTAAACCTATTATTTGCTGCAGGATGGACTGAGCTGGCTCCAAGGCTCCTTCTCAGCAAAATGAGGTCAACTATATTTCCCTAGACAAACAAACTATGAGAGAAATAAGCCATGACATGTTTCTGAAGTAGGTTTCTGCCGTTCGCTATTTGTTCTGGTTGCGTTTGGAAGTTTATTTGGTTTGGGATTCTATTTTCGTCTGGTCATGTTTAAGCCCAAATCTCACTTGGCTGTGTGGTTTGTTTGTTTCTTATTTTCATTTACTAATGCCTGCTTGAGGGCAATACCATAGGGTCAACATACAGCTATTAACAATATCCTGGTCAGTGTCGGTGAGTGTGAGAGAGTTCTACTGGCCTGGATGCTTTGATCAGACTAAAGCTTGTGTGTGTTTACTGCATCTTAGAGCACCACCGATATTCTCTTCCTTCTTTTGGAGGAGTAAATGATTTCCATGTGCGATGTGCTTCCTCCTTAACTAGCGCCACCTCTGTTTATGTGTATGTGCGAGCATTAGGTACCTCATAGATGTGCTGGACCTGAGGCCCAATGTCATCCTCTCTGACTGGTTTCACTTTTGGCTCCCAGTGAGGAAATGGTAGAACTACTTGAGATGGGTGAGATACACTAAAACCAAAAAAAGAAATAATTTGATTTAACACGTTGGCCGAAACAATTGTAGATCTCTGTTCATTCTATGAATCTCCAGGAACAATGCTTAGGTAAGATTGCATCTTATCTGGGTGTTAAGAAACTAGAATGGTGCAGTAAGACCCCCGTTGACCCCCATGAGACACCCGTTACATCGGAGGGGGAGAAATTCACATGGCTTGTTGAAACCAAGCAGATGTTTTGTTATGTTTTTTAAGAGAAGATGAGGAAGAACAATTTGTACTCACCCTCTAATGTCCACTTGTGCTTGGGCTACTACATTCAAAGTCATATTTACAGGGTTACTTTTTGGGTTATCTTTATTGGAGCTATAAGAAACAAACACACAAGCACATATGCAAATTTGATCTTGATTCCTCTGTATAGCCATATATAACAAATTCACTAAATATGAATACAGAGGGCTTTCAAACTATATACAATAAAAGTCAAAGCTTTCTTTACTTAATACACACATACACACAAACTATAATGTTATTAGCTAGCTATAAAATATGCTGAAGATAAAGAAAGACAATCAGACGGTGCAGTTCAGCACAGAATTAGTGTGGACACGATTTCCACATCTGGAAAAAAAACCTTAATAGCTCACTTAAGTGTACAAATAACCACCAAAAATTCACCGGATGAGATCCAGCCGGCTAGTGTGTACTGATATATGCCATTCCGGCGACTGGCAAAGAAAACATCACTTTGTGCCATGCTGTATGTTCTCTGTGTAATATCCACAAGTGGATTGAAAATCAGGGTTTAAATAAAAAACACAGACAATAAAAGAACAGGTGAAGGTTTTATCAGTAGAAATCTCCAAAAGAAAGACATTGTTAAGGAAATGAGTAATGAATCCATCTAATCTGTGTTTCTTCTCAAGGTGAACACTTAATGAGAATGGTTTTAGGAGGGGTGACACGAAGCTAACACGAGCCACCTGGAGAGCGCTCAATAGCAGCACACTTCCACTCCATGCCGAGTGACCCGTCCTTGATTTTTGCAGCTGACGAGATTTGGCTGGTGTGAATATGACCTTTACAAAGACTTCTGAATTCTTCTGAAGACTGTGGTACATTTCACAACCTTGAAAAACTCTCAAGGTTGTAAAGATGGAGTGCTGTGCATTGAGCTGGTCTTAAAATGAGCTGCGCAATGTTTGGTATATGGTGGGTTATTTGTGACACAGCCACTCACTAGTGATCTGTTTGCGATCTAAGTGAGACAGGCAAGGTACCAATCCTGTTCCAAGGTGGGACCTTCTAGCATGACTAACAATTGACACTTTAGTCTTTGCTACTTGTGATTTGGTCTGGTGTAGTCTATGGCCTGGTGTTTGGAGATATGTGCTCTTGAATAGTGCCACTCAAATACAAACAGCACTTAGCATTCAGGCTACAGCTGTTTTTCAATAAAAACTCCCAGAACTGCTTGTAAAATTGGTTTCCAGCAATTCACAGTTATGAACTAACTACACACTACTCTCTCTCTCTCTCTCTCTCTCTCTCTCTCTCTCTCTCTCTCTCTCTCTACACACACACACCCACACATTCGTTTGATAGGAAGTTAAAGCTGGAAATCCTTGTTAGTTAGCCTGAATAAATGTGGTGTTGTCAGAGCTTTGGCACATGCAGTGTCTCTGAGTAAAAATGATAGGGATGACTGTCAGGTAACAAAAAAAAAAGTTAAACTTAAAAAAAAAGCTTTAAAGAAGCAGAGATACAGATAACGGAATGACAGAGGCAAATGAAGAAAAAAAACAGAGGGAAAAAGACAAAATAGGTGGAAAAGCAAGATAAAAGTAGCAAAGAAAATAATAGCAAAGCACATAAAAGGTCAGGAGAGAGAAATCACAACTGATGGTGTATGGAGAAGTGTGGAAAAAAGAGTAAGGGCTGGGACGAACAGTGAACGTAAAAGGGGGCTGGGTGGAGGGGTAAAGACCAGAAATATGGAGGGTGGATGGATGAATAAAGAGCAGAGAAGATGAGGATACAGGATGGATGAATGGGTGAAGAGCAGAGAACATGAAGTTGGATGGTGGATAAAGGGGTAAAGATCAGATGATTGAAGGATGAAGGTGGAAGAATGGATGTAAAGTGCAGAGGAGGGAAGCGGGATGTAGTGAAACTAGAGGATTAAAAGATGATGGTGGAAGGAAAGATGTAGATGTAAAGAGGAGAAGACAATGGGGGATGGAAAGGTGCCAAAACAAGACAGACAATGGGCCAAAATCAGAGAATGTACAACATAAATAAAGGTGGAAACACATGGCTAAAAGTGACTAGCAGAGGAGATGTGGAAGAATGGACGAAAGGATAAAAAGGATTGATGCATTGAGGAACATGATCAAAACAGAAAGAATCTCACCTGTGTATTTGCAACTCAAAGCCAATATAAGCTTCAGCGTCTTCCAGTCTTCTCACAGAGAATCTCAACCCAAAAGATACCTGAGAGATTAGAAGAGAGAGAGAGAGAGAGAGAGAAAGAGAGAGAGATTAATCTGATAACTGCTGGAAAATAGAGGGTAGTTCGTTGGAGTGTGGGTAAGAACAGCTCCAGCTCCCTGAAGCTGATGCTGTAGCTACCCTAATGGCTGCTAGCCTCCTGGTCATGTGCTAATGTTTTCTAAATGAAATTATTCTTGAAGTACTTTAATTTAGCATCACCTGCTTGTAAATGTGTATGTTTTAACCCTTCCAACTGCCCAAATGACAAAAACATTTCCAAGCCATGCCATTTCTGTTAGTCACACAGCGACATACACCCCCAGCTCAGTTTTAACTTTACCCATATGTTGCAGTTTATTAGCCTAACCATGATAATAGCTAATAAATGCCAGCACTTAGACTAAAGGCTGTATGTTAACTCTCTAAAAGCCCCAAAACAGACCCCTACTACCCCCGATGACAATCTTCAACAACACAGGACAAGATCAGAGGGTGAGAAGAGCAAGTGCTGTAAACGTTTAAGCATATTCTTGTGTTCATGTGTCCAAGTTCGAGTGAGTTAATCTCCATCATCTGATGTGCCACAGTTCTACGTCTAGATTTTATCTAAATTCTAAGATTTTCTTGTGGCGTCTAATTATTCAAATAAGGCAATAACTTTCAATCAAGAGGCTTTAAAGAGCGGAAAATCTCATAAAATTATACACCAATGAATTGTACGCTTTCAACTTTGTGGCAACGCTTTGGGAAACGCTGTTTCCTGTTTAAGAAGTACTTGGCCCCTGTGTACAAAGTGTGTTCCGTAAAACCATGGTTTGATTAGTCCAGTGTGAAGGAATCCAAATTCAATCCAAGATCAAGATCTTGAACACCATTGGGGAAACATTTGTTGCCAGGCCAGACCTCTTTGAATATGCATTGATCGTGCATGTGCTCAAAAACTGACGTCATGTGTGTTAACATGTATTTTACCACATATATCAATTAAAAAAATAGATTTGATCATTGCTTGACTTGGGGCTTAATCTAAGCAATACATTGCATGTTTTTAACTTTGTGTGTGCAAAATGTGCTCCATAAAGACATGGGTGTGAAGGAATTTCAGTGGCCTACATATTGATGCCAATTGTTGCAAGCTAGACCTTTTTCAACATCATTGCATTCCTTGAAAAGGCTATTTTGATTAAACCGTAGTAGAAGATCACGTTTATACCAGAGTTGTTCAGTGAGGCTAAAGTCAAGACATTTGGAGTCTGTACAGCAATGTAAATCATTAATTTAATACACCTGCAATCAATGGATTCAGAAAAATCACCCACATGTAATCTGTCCTTACCACTTAAAAATGAAATTATTTAAAACCACACTAATTTCAGCTACATATTTTCTTGGTTTGGCTTTCACGTAGATTCTACTTAAAAATAATTTCTTATAGAAGTAAAACTCATCTTTGCAACTCAGCTGTATATCATTACCCCAAACAACTCCATCGGCAATCCCCCTTCTCAATCATTTCAGAACTCGCAACTCTGTGAAACCCTACCACTGTTATGAGAGATGAGCTTTAAATGTGTGGGAGATCTGAAACAATACACTGTTATAATCAGAATAATTTATGGACGAGCTGTACGACATTCATTTTAATGACAACAGTAAAAATATTATTTACAGCCAAGCATTGTGTGATTTACAACTTGATGAGAATCTTAAGTCACTGGCCGTCGTATAAACAAGCTGAACAATCTCTTGAAATCTTGAGAAATGGGGGAAATTCCTTGCACTATTGAGGACATGTGGACGTCTGCAAACGTACAAACTGACCAGCTAGTAAGACAGAAGCTGACGCTGGGAAATTCTAATGTAAATAAAAGCTTAAATGAATAAACAATGAGTGCTCATCTATTTCTACAGCCACTGTTAATGTGTTTAAATATTTGAGCAGCCATTAAGTCACGTTTACATTCTAAAAGTGATGGACACAGTTAAGTTACTACTCTATCAAGAGTACTACTCTATCATCACATCAAGAATGCCCTGGGTTTGATTTGTGTCCTTGGTCCTTTCTGTGTGGAGTTTGCATGTTCTCGCTGTGTCTATGTGGGTGTCCTTCAGGAGTTTCTGTTTTAGACCATGCAATTGGACACACTGAATTGTCCTATATGGGAATGTGTGTGTGTGTGTGTGTCCTATTATGGACTGGCGGCCTGTTCTTGGTGTTTCTGTGTGCATTGTGTTCATTGGAAAGCTGGGGTAGACTCGCTGGGGTACACACTCCAGCACCCCTTCGAAGTTAACCCTTACTATTACATTTCCTTTTATTTGCTAGGCAAATGAGGATGGGTCTGGTCTTTACTTTGTCTTTATCATAACTCTTTGAATATACTTTATTCCCTAACAGAATATAAAATGAGAGATCTTTGAAGAGAATCTGAAAGATATTAGTGACTCTGTTCATAACGTGTCAATTCCTGTAGTAAATGTTGCACCTGGGATGTTTGCACCACAGCCTCCATATGCTTCCCATGTGCTCGCTGCAGTGGCTTTGTGACATGCTGGAGGGTGATGGGAATGTGGGGAGTGGGGCAGGGAAGTATGTCACACAGCATAACTGGTTCCATGTTAATTTGGCCCATGTGAGCTTAACCCTGAAGGCTCCGACAGTGAGGTCCAGATCCACGAGAAGGACGCCCACCAATCTGGAAAAGCTTAACATGTCAATCCTGTCCCACGCGAAGTCCCATCCATCCTCCCCCCTCTCTTTTGTATGGCATATTTATTATTTATTCTAGTTTTCCAATCAGACTATCACCCCAGTAAAACAGTCTTTCAACTCAGTCATGCTCAGTAAACACGTCCGGCTAAACCACAAGTCTGACTGCTTCAACAATATGCACAAGGGTAGGCTTTCCTACTTGATACGGTGTCTCTCCCAGTCTGACCACAAAACAATCTTTCTTTCAGTGTTCATTCTCTCTCTCGTCCTTGCGATCCAACAGACGTACGCTGTCAAAATAAGGCTCGGGATTTTCAATGTCCTATTAGTCTCAAACCCCAGCATAACATTTTCTCCTGGATGTTTCTGGTGCGCATCAATTTCACCTGGTCAGACATATACAGCCTTGAAACAAAATAAAATCATCAGTTTATTTTAGTTTATAATGTATGCGGATGTGTTTGACCAAAAATGATCGTTGTTTATTCTATTCTATTTTTTACTCTAGTTTATAAAAGAAAGCAACACTACTCATTTCAAACGTACCCATAAATTGCAAGCTAAAAGAAACTGATATATTTGCGGTGGTCTCTTTTTTTCTGTCCACAACAGCATGTAATTTTTGAAATTTATAAAAATTACACAATTTTACGATGCATCTTTCCACTTCAGTTAAACAGATGACTCCCCCCCCCTTCAAACCTCATTACCTCACTAGCCTCCCTCTCTGTCTCCAGCGTGGGCTTTAAAGACAAGCGTCTCTTTCTCATTCCGAGCTTAAAAGCAAACAAACCAATCAATCATGTACTCATAAAACTGAGACCCCTGGCCCGTCCCGTTGTCTTACGCTAAAAGCACTCAGCTGATGCCGGGTTTCTGAAGCGTGCTCATGTTTGTGTTGTAGACTGTGTGTGCTGGATCATACAGGTGTGTACATTATGAGTATTAAGTGCGCTGAAGAGCACTAATAAACATTAAAATAAATTTCTCGGCCTGTTACAGAGGAAAGCACTCACCAGCACTTACATGTCAAATTAGAAGGAAATTACCATTCAATTTGAGTTTACCCCGCATGCCGATCATACCACTGTTCAGAGAAAAGAAATCCACAGTACTGAAACTAGCATTCATTCATATTTTAAATAAAATTTGGGTTTCTTTTTACAGTACGATTGAAATTAGTGACTGAATGACTGGATCTGTATTTTGTATAAAGTTGTGGGGAATATAAAAAAACACTGCACATGTGCAATTAACATAGAAAGAATACAAATGAATATTGCTATATATATACATATATATAAATAATGAAGTTACCACAAAATCCCTTAATCTGATTTGGACATCTAGTACAGGGAGTTTCAGTACAAGTTGAAGATAAGGGCCAGTCCAGTGTCTTGTGACAAGTTAAATAATTTATATCCATAATGTGAACATAAAAACCTAGATTGTAAAATAAAAAGCAATAGATAAATGTATCCTGTAAGTTCTAGTAATTTATTTTTTTTCCCCTTTTAGATCGTTCCCATTTCCTCAATGCTTTTATCCACTGAATGTTTTAACCCAGTCAGCACAGCTTTACTGCCTGTTTCCTGTTTGATTTAATAATTTAGAGAAATTGCCCAGTGGGACTGGAGTCTTATTTCTAGTGCTGCACTCCTACTGAGGCGTACACACTTAATTCTTCAATGCATAACTTCCTTCACGTTGAACCATAACCTCATTTCCTGTGTTTGCACGATCCATACTTTTTAGTTTGAATGAATAGGGGGCAATACTTCTACACTGGGATGTCATTCAAGCTCCATATTTTTGGTCATAGAGTATATTATATATGCGCCAACCTATAGTGAATGCAGGACAGACTGGTGGAAGTAAAATAGGTCACATGACATCTCACAGCGGCTGCTGTCAAAGGTTGCCAAAGTTGTTAAAATTGATATTGTAATGGACCCATTTCCAGTATTTTAAGAATGAACCTGTAACGGTTTTCAAGATCCAGCTGTGAAAAACTCATAGCAAACAGGAGCAGAAGGTCATTTCCAGAACTTTCCTCCACACTTCATGCTTAGTGGCTGGCAAATCATTCCAAACGAGGCAGAAATTACTACAATTAGAGACTACAGATCCATTTTGGCCATTCCCCCAGAATCACTGCACTGTACATAAGTGGAAAATGTAAAATTGTCAGATCAGCTAATAACAATGCAAGTCAATACTTCCACTAAGCTCATACAGATGCTGTGTCATCTACTTTGATACATTCCTGAAGTCTTGGTAACTGTGATGAGCTTTGGATTCCTTCCAGATACATCATTTTGATCGGATGGCAAACCTTGTCCGATCCTCATAATCAAAAATCTGACAGTTACATAAAAAACACTCAGGATAAGTGAAAAAAAATACAAGTAAAACAATGTAGTAAGAAACAAGTGTTTAACCAGAGGGCTAAAAAGACAAGACCACAATAAACTTAACTTTAACGTCTGCACAGTCTGGGGCCCAGGAGCTCCCAGTTACGCTACTGTTAGTAGAACTGTTACCAAGAATTACTGACACAATACACTAGTGGAGAAAAAAAAAAGTTTTCTTACGTTTGCTCCGGCCACCATTGGGTTTCCAAGATCACAGACAACCAACTGGGTTTCATTTTCCGTCCTGTGCTCACAATTCACAAACTGAAGGTCCTGAAATAAAAGAGCAAACATAAACTATCAAACATAAGCATTAAAAAAAAAAAACGATGTTCCTAATAGTCTTGGGAACTTGTTTTTGGATGACAGCTATGACAGTATCCGTTCTACAATGAAGACTTTTCAAGGCTTGTACCTGTACCGGTTGAACAATTGGTAGAATCACCATTTAAGCTCCTCTACTCATCTTTAGCCATCGGTGGATTTACCAGGATATGAATTGAGAATATTTGCATATATCCACTATGTGAGTGTTTTAGTTGCAAGCAAATTCTAATAACACGTTTCCATGTCTTCATTCCTGACATAGTCGGACTTAGAATAATAATAAAATAAAATATTTGATTGCCATTCTGATCAGGCCGATGTTTGGCGTGACATTGCACCATATTGCACAGTGACTGAACACAACATTAGGAACAAAATAAACAGCTCTATTTTAAGCCACAGATAAAGACCGTGTGGCGTCAAGCTAAAAAATGTGGGAGGAAAAAAGGAAACACGGGTGTGATGAATTTACAAATAGCAATAACACCATATATCACTGAAGCCTTCCTTCCTATCGTCTCTTTCCCACTCGTCCCACCATCGCTCTCAATACATCTTGATTGCTGGTAACCGTTTCCTCTTGCCCAAATAGAAATGTTCCCAGGAGGACCGAGCCTGATGCGGCCATGTTGATCACATTAAAAGCCACTCTCTCTCCAACATGTGCTGCAATTACTAGATACTGAACATGCCTGGTAAACTAATACATGATAACAAGAAAAGGGAAATAGTTTCATTAG
>JAYDZG010000024.1:3563389-3575790 GCA_034509265.1 Microcambeva bendego
CCACCCGGGGATCGAACCCAGGACCTTCTCGCTGTGAGGCGACAGTGCTACCCACTAAGCCACCGTGCCGCCCCATAGATTGACTAGAAAACAGGAAAAAGATTTGCTCACCCGCAGGTAGACGGTGTGGTTGATACATTTTTGGCGATCCCGTTGGCTCAGGATCAGCTGCTCTGAGCGATGGTGTAGATGAAGATCGAGAAACAGAATGCGCTTCACTGCACCTCGCTGCTTCAGCCGGTCCAACTGAATCTCCATGTTCAAGGCTTTGAGAGATGTGGAAAGGATATCTATCTTATTTATACACATAGATATGAAAATATTACAGTAACTGCACTCCATTGAAAAATGAGAGTGTGTATTAAAATGCTTTAACAGATGTTTATCCTTGGTGTTCACATATACCAAACCAATTATGACTTACAGAGCTCTCAAGTTTCTATATTAATGATCCACTCCTGCAGCCCCAACACACACACACACACACACACACACACACACACACACACACACACACACACACGCACGCGCACACACACAGGTGCATCTACCCACAAAACACTTAAATGCACTTTTATTGTTGTGGCACCTCTGGTTCACTTACACACACACACACACACATATATCCAATTACTTAATGATGTCATAAAAAGTAATAGCAAACAGGAATGTCTGACAATTTTAATTTAGAGACTCAAGTGCTGTTGGAGGCACGGTGATTACTGTGATTCAGAATCAGTGGATCAGCCATGGATCATGTCTTTGATTCACTGAAGATAAAAGATCATGTCTAACACAGAGAAACCAGGTGAACTGCCCTAAATCAGAGTCCCTAGCTTGTGCCTTTTGTATATGCCTTTACAGACTCTGACAGACAGCTGACGGACTCACCAACACTGTCTGGAATTCCAGTCCCTGAGACCTTAGCACATACATCCACTCGCAGGCTGCAAGAAAAAAAAATGTATTACATTATTAATCTTTCACATAAACACTAAAAAAAACAATATTCATGTTTACTTCACTGTGTTTAATGTCTCTCATTTTCAAGCCATTCAAGCCAAACACCAAAAGATACTAATACTTTTTAGTATTAGTTTATGTGTTTATAATTTCTACAGAAGTAAAATATACTAACTAATGGAGCTCAAAGTCAGATATCCACGTTTGTTCGGACATCTTATTTAAGAACCTTGTAATGTCTTAATTTATTATTATTATTATTATTATTATTATTATTATTATTATTATTATTATTATTATTATTATTATGTAATGAATTTGGGATTCAGCTTAACTTTCTCAAAATGTAGATTTGATTTCAATAAAATCTTCACCTCTAACTGCAACATCAAACCAATAAATAATCATGACTTGTTACTAGATACAAAATTGTGGCTACTGCAAAGCTACGCTATAACATCAATAAACATATCAGATTACAGATAATTACTTGATAAGCCCTCAATATCCGGCGAAATTGAGCCGGCCTTGAGTTCACTCTCACTTCTAGTATAATAAGCCTGTAATTTGAGTAGCACTATGGCATTATGCTTCTTCTTCCTGTGCTGTTAACACCTTCATTAAGAGAGATTACTTTTTACCCATTATCTATTATTATAAAATGTCATTATACTAAATATTCAGTAAACCCAGTCATTTGAGGAAGGAAAGCTGACTGTACATGCTGAATATCCCCATGTGGGGAGTTTGCATGTTCTTCGTGTATCCACGTGGGTTTCCTCCGGGTACTCCGGTTTCCACCGACAGTCCAAAGACATGCTACCAGGTTAATCGAAGACACTGAATTGTCCTGTAGGTACCTGCGATGGACTGGCACCACATCCAAGGTGTTAATATGTGCCCTGAGATTTTAAAAAATCATAGAAAAATATGGAAACCTCAGTGAAGTCTAATTCATTTACATGTTCAACATTTAGCAGATGATTTTATCTAAAGTGACTTAAAGAGACAGAATAGTGTCTAAGCAATTCAGAGTAAAGTGCTCAGGTGTCCAACAATGTCCACCTGGCAGTAATGGGGCTTGAACCAGTGACATTTCATAGTTATTAGTACTTGCCCTTATTAACCTTAGCAAATGCATGCAGACATCCATTTACAGTATTCAGCAGATCCATTTAAAAATTGAGGGTTAAGGGTCATGCTCAGGAACCAAACAATGGCAACTTGACAGTGGTGGGACTTTAACCAGCAATCTTCTGATTACTATTCCATTACCTTAACCACTTAGCTACCATCATCCACACATAAATCGTTTTTATTCTAATTATTTAAACATCCACACACATTGATTAAAATGCAATATAATTAAATAAACGATGTGCCCTATGCACGAAGCATGTGATCAACACAGAGCCCTGTCCTCAACTACAGAAAATAAGGACTTGATTTGCATTTACATTCCTGCCATTTAGTGGATTTATCAAATTCAGCTTAGAACTATGACAGTCCAACAGAAACATGCCAAACTCTATTAGAAAGCCCTCCCATTCATGACCAGGTCTGTACTGGGATGTTAGTTGTCCACATACTTTTGGCTATATAGTGATTGTTAAGCATAAAATATAGCCAGTGCTTTAATGTGAAGTGCTCTTTTACGAACAATATAAACCACACACTCATGCAATCACACTTCATCTTATTCATGCTGGAAAACTCACAACAGCCAGATGCACTTGAGACTTGAGAGTGTGTGTTCTCATCTGGGAAATCTTTAATGATATCCATGCTTAAAATTTGATTTTTTCTTTTTTTATTCCGTCGGGACTGAATGCATGCAATATCCAAACGGCTCATACATGAACTTCTGGTGTGATGAACAAGAATGTCAGTAAAATAAAAGAATAAAAGAAACTATGAGCCTGTTTTCGGTCATAAGATCCTGCCCTGACCCCTGTCGTACCGTCATGCATTTAACACAAAGCGATATGAGAAGTTACATACGTCGTGTGAGCATGTGTGAGGCAACATGATCAAGAGGAAGTAACTGCTGAGCTCATGAATTTTTCAGTTTCATTAGGAACACTTCTTCGTGACGAGTATAATTAAAACACACACGGATGCATACACGCATTCACTCACGCACAATAGTGGCCCCCAGGGGACCCACCCTAACCTGTGTGTGCCTCGCCAAAGTCGCTGCTCTGTTGCAACTCAATACGCAAGTGTTCTGTGTGTGCTTATGTGAGTGTGTGTATAACTATTAATACCCTGCATTCCTAAAATGAGCAGAATGCATATTGACCCCAGGCGAAGTCTGGACTATTACAACATTAATAATGCTGTGGAATGGACATTCTGCATGCACACACACAAACACACACACACACACACACACACACTTTTCATATTTCCATGCATCCTCCCAATTATCATTAAGGTCTCAACGCATCACATCAACGGAGCTCAAAGACCACAAGACATTCTAAAGTCGAGGACAAATAAATAAAGACAACCTAATAACCCGTTTAATATCCTCAGAAAGCATTAAAATATAACCAAGACTAAACGAAACTAAAGAACAAAAGAAACCAGTCAGCATCTAACAACTAATCTGGCATAACAAGTCATTCTTTTATTTTTGCTTTAATCTGGATGTATACTTAAGTAAATCCAAACTTGTGCTTTGTAACCAGCCAAACATCCTCATGAGCTCCAAAATTCATTCACAAAATGTTACACATACATGATTTAGTAAGTACAGTAAGCCTACAAACTGCAGATGGTGAAGTTTGTTGTGTGTGGTAGTGGGGGTTGTGTGCGGGGTGTAGTGTTTTAAGCTTAGTACGACCTAAAGTAACGCTAGTCGATTTGGACATGATCTGTGTAAGCAGTGAAGCAGAACAGCTACACTAACATGCACATCCAGGATCCCCGAAACCTCCCACAGTGTTTATGTGTCCCAGCAAAAAGGACCTAATTACAAAAATGAACCAAATCTGAACAATCACATCTGTCCCCTTGAGGCTGTGTGAGTAAGGTTTGTCTTAGGACCGGGACCGGGTTCTATTTTGATTAGAATATATAAGGATGGGTTTCATTAAGGAACGCTGGGGGTGAAAGACTTACCAGGGAACCATGATGTCAGAGTTGAGCATGTGGCAGGTCTTATTCTCGGGGTTTAGGATTTTGGGGGTCAGGATGAGCTGGGCATCCACTGTAACCACCGGTCTTGCTCTGTTGATATAGATATAGACAATTATAATACTTACAGTAATTTATACACATGTTTGAAATCAAGTGCAGTAGTATCTTGTAACTCAATGTTCAGTAATATCTTGTAACTCAACACACTTTGTGCAGAAATTTGTACCCTTTACTTGACGTTTCCCTTAAATTCAATGATTTGTTTGGCGCTTGGCTTAGATTGCGGGTGCAAATATAAGATAAATGTGCGTTTGTGTGTGAAAAAACCCCATCAAACTCACTATGAAAGCATCACTACGTATCTGTGTTCAGCTGTTTTCCTCACTGTTTCACTTTTAAACTTGTGTTATAGTTCGAGGCACTGAGAAATTATGAGAATCAGGAATAGTCAAAGCTTAATATCAATTAAGTATCACACACTGGAACACTAAACACTAAAGATTATTTCCAGCAATATCATAATCAGGTGTCCATATACATTTGGCCTCGTGTAATATTTCTCTCCTACGCAATGCGTCTCTCTTAATGGATGCTATTGCTCAACCACAAGCGTTAGCTTACACAAACGATCTTGAGGCTTCTAATGGTTTTAACACTGACACTGTATCTCAACAGCTGTGTGTGTATGTGAGCAAGTGTTCTGAGACGTGTTCCATGGACATGTGAGTGTAAGCATTGGTGGCTTTGTGGAGGGAAGTGAAGGGGTTGCTTTAGAGGGAAACTAAATATGTCAATAAAAAGCTGCAGAGTTCAAAGGCAAACCTCAGACACACAATTACTTGTCAATGTACATCATGTCGCTTTAATGTTATTTCTTAGAATACAAGTTGTGATCACTACCACAAATGTATGATTGATGGCTGCTTTTTTTCTCCAGCTGGCAATTTATTGTCACAAAAATATTTATCAGTTGTGCTGTGCTTTATGTGAGTCCTCAGCTACTCACGCTGGTGCCTGAGGTTTTACTTTTGCAGCAATGATGACTAGACACCACATCCAGCTTTCAACTTTTTAAGATTCAAACAATAGCATATGTCCTGAAAAATGTAAGTGTTCTTTCTTAGCTTGCTCACAGATGAGTAGCTTATCTTTGAATTTTAGATCCCCAGTGACATTTCAAGCAATCAAACGATATAGGATTTAATCTCCAGAACTCAAACTTTGGTGGCAAGCAGGGGTTGTTGCTCAGGTGGCAATGATGATGGTGATTAAGAAAGTGAGCAACCTTTTCTATCTAAACTACATGTGCTTATCAGATCTGCATCTGTGCCTCAAATCCTATTCATATTGAGAAACATCTGAGCGAATCTAGTTTCTTTTTCTGAATTCATATTCTGCCCCTATGTGACAAATAAAAATCTGATTTTGATTTATCCAGACATTTATCCAGTTAGAATTTTCAAGTGGTCATTGACTCATGGAAGCTCTTGGCATGTGCCTCTCTTTGGTAGTAAAGACCACCCTGTTTAAAGGTAGAACACCAATTTGATGTACTTTTCGAATACAGCTTTGTGTGGCTAGTTCTACAAATACACAGAGAGGTCAACTGCTTGCGAAGAAGCTCTTTCCTTGCAACTATCCATCGAGCCTGCTGAGCCACTTACCATGATGACAGGAACATGTGGAAGTGTTTGTGTAACAGTGCTGTGTGTGTGTGTGTGTGTGTAAAAGAAAGAGATAGGAAATGAAATGTATGTGCAGCTAAGCCTTCTGCTGTTGTAACTTAAATCCCAGTGACCACAGAGTAACGTACTGGACCCTCTAATTAAAGTTATTTATTTAAACATCCATTAATTAATTTATTTTCACTAATTGTTTCATTGTGTGTTTTGGAGGAGGAATCAGAGGGCACTGAAGAAAAGTAATTGGCCATCATGTTTGCTAGGTTAGTCGTAGCCTAATGTAAGGTTAAGGACTAGTAATCAGAAGGTCACTGGTGCAAGCCCCACCATATCCATATACTGTAACTAATATATACACTGCTAGGGTGGGATGACCAGACTATATGGGTGGGGTGTTCCAAAGCCGTTCAATCCCTTATTAACAGATAGAGAGGCCCTTCTGAAGAATAAATTGGTTAAATAGGTGTGAGCAGCAATAGATTATGACACGGTATCTTATTACAATATCGGTATCTAATTACACGGAATCTAATTACCAAATTAATTCATGCCATCTTTTTGTGTTTTGTGCTTTTTTAATGGCATCTTTACACCACAGCTTAAATCATGCCCTCGATTAAAGTGTGTACATATTGGCAGATAGTTCTATTATTTTGTGATGAGAAAATGTTTAGAAATTGTATACATTAAACAGTAGGTTGGCCAATCAAGGGCATTTGGACACAAACTGAGGGACAGGTTCCCTGAAAAGATCCAACAGATGTCATATAAAATGCAGGCAGGACATGTGATGACTGATATCACTGCTGTCATCCAATTAGGGATCAACTTTTAATAAGCTGTAAAAAAAAGCTAAATCATGGTTTGGGGTAGTAACATTGCCCCCAAACTGTTACTGTTTGTCTGGGCTTAAATTCAGCTAGCTTCCCCCATCAAGACCACTAATTAAAACATATCCCACACACCTGCTCATGTGTGTCCACATAGTGCATGAATGCGTTCGGCCTTGGCCATGTGTGTGTGTGTGTATGTGTGTGTGTTGTACCTATACACCACCACCTTGTCTGCTCCAAAGGCTCCGACAATCAGATCTGTGATAAGACAAAATAAAGAAACAGAAATGAATGAGCGAGAGGTCACATGAACCAAGCCCCGGCGTATCTGACGGCGAGAGAGACGAAACACACGTCTACATGTGTGTGAGTGTGTGTTTGTGTGTGTCTAGAGGGGACAGTATGGCAGCTTCAAAGACATGCTGCAGCTGGGAGTGATTTGAAGCTCTCCAGCAGTCTCCATCAGACAGACGTCTCAGGTTTTCCTCACATCAGCACGTGCACCATGACCGAGCAGCTCTGAATAGCTCACACTTTCTGTTCTACGCTCGGACAGACGGAAACAAGACATGGAACATGGATGGATACAAAACAAATCTTTTAACATTACAAGCGTTATTGGAATGCGCTTCTGTCGGCCAGTCGTAGCCTAGCGATTAAGATTCTGAACCAGTAATCAAAATATTGTTGGTTAAAACCCCAAAACGGTCAGATTGCTACTGTTTGGTCCTTGAACAAGACCCAACATTAGATTGCTTAGATAATACACTAACAAAATAGTTTGCAGTGCTTCGGATAAAAGCATCTGTTACATGCCAAACACGTAAATGCTAATGAATGTTCTTCAAAAGGAAAATAGTTTTGCTATCTTAGAGATGAAAGAGAAATATATCTGTTTTATAGTCTGCACCCCAGGTCCTCCCTTAAAAGATTCAATTATGGAGGCCAGAAGCTTGACCTCACTTTTGAGTTCATCGTTCAATTGTGTATTAAACAAACACCACCGGTGCACCTTTGATTTACTACTTTCTAACATTGGCTTTATTTAGATGATAGTCTTGTTGCCATATCAGCAATATGACCTGAACATAATGGACAGTCATTACACTCAGAAATTAGGGATAGTGGTAGCTCGTGGGTATAGCCTTGGACAGTCACTGCTGGGACCTTGAGTAAGGCACTAAGCTCAATCCCCAGATGGGGCAGTCTGGGTCCTGTCTGTGTGGAGTTTTCAAGTTCTCCTTGTGTCTGCATGGGTTTCCTCTGGGAGCTCTCACAGTGGAAAAACATGATTAGAGACACTGAATTGTCCTATATATACCTAGCCACTAGAATACATAAACCAGTACAATTAACGCATTTATCACAGGTCCAGATAAATCGTGAGGTTTGAGTCAGGTACAAAATCAATAATGCGGACCACGATGCCTTTATTTTCTTTTGGGTAGGATGAACATTGAACCCAAGTCCTTCTAACTGTCCCACCACAAAGTCTAAAAATATGCTTTTAATTTAAAATGTAATACTGTTTTTACAGATTGACCTGAGAAATTGTATAAAATGTTCATGAAACACAGTACAGGCACCATCTTACACCACTGCCTCTATACCTGGGGAATAAAACTCTGCTATTACTGGCCTTTCTCTTTTCCTTTTCTGACAGCTGTTTCTGCTATAACCATCAGTCATCTCCAGACCCATTTTATGAAATGACTGTTTGTACACCTTGAGTCATCGTTATCCTTCATTATCTAAAGACTCATAATCCGTCAACCACATTAAATAGAGACTCTCAATTTTTCAACAATTCATTTTAATTAACTTACTTCATGTCATTTTCAATGGTATGGAAAAACCTAATGAAACTAACATACATCAGTATTAAACTCAAGCTTATGTGTTCAAATCCCAATGGATTAAACAAATAGGACTTAATTCGGAAAGGAACAACTTACTTGGCGGGTAAGTATACGGATCGCTCCTGAAGGGGCCGGTAGTCGCCCAGAATCAGAGGCTTACATGCAGGAATGTTCTAACAGACATCCAGAAACCCTAATAAGTGTTTCTGATTCGGTAATCTGTGCCAAGCCCCGCAACCAGGAATTCCCGTCTAGGCCACTTTGGAGAAATGCCCATTCCAAATGAACCCAAGACACAAAATAGTTTTAGTGTTGTGATAGAAAACACACCTCTGACTTCTAAAAAACACATGGGGGAAAATACACCGAATAACACAGAGTCTGGATGTCTCTCGTTTTTCTTGTTTTTGTGGTTTGATGAGTCTGGTATGGAGGGACTCCAGTGCCCCGGACAGAACCCTGATTTAAACCCCAAGGAACAACCGAAAGGGCAGAATCATCACAGAAAGCTTACTCATGTCCATTACCCCTATTCTCTTTGAGATTGTTCCATCACTTTGGAGCATTGGAACTTAAATTTAAAATTTTTAAGCATTTAATAGACCCTGTTATGTAAAGAGACAATAATGATTGATCACAATATCTGACCAAGTGAAGTTTAAGGACGGTTCATTGCTCGTCATTTGTTCACCATATTTGTAATATTGTGAGAATAGCTGTGCCACAGTAAACACTGGGATTGTTCTTGATCATTATTTGGTCAGATTATTGCACCTTATACGATTAAGGCATCTTAGTAGGTAGCATTTTAAGGCATCTAAGAATTCCAACATCGGGGTAGTCTACGGGAAGACGTTTAACACTGGTGTTTTGTACTCAGACCCAGGTGGGCCTATGACAGCTGCCTATGTAGTCAGTAAGTACATTTTCGAACACACACATACTTTTACAGCACTGTTCTGCTGTATTTTAGCAATTTAAAATAATGGAAGGAATGCACATGCTGTTACAGATCCCAACTTAGGTCTGACGGGCTGAACAACAGCTTCATGTCTGTGAAAGCAATCTCATACAAAAAGGTTTTCACGCCAGCGAACACGGCCAGTAAACGCAATCCCCTCTCAAACCTATAACCCTGCATTCCTCCGCTCTCATTTCAGTCATCCATCCATTCTACCTTCCACTCATCCATCCATTTCCTTCGACTCATCTCCCGGTGGACATATTTGAGCAGACATGAGGGTATGAGCGATGCTAGGTCTGAGTGAAGGTAATGCAGAGTCGGTTTGGATAAATATGCTTCTGAGCCAGGCTGTGTCCCAGTATGTGTGTAGGTTGTTTTGTGAATATCGCTTACAGCAAGAATATGTGGTTTAAAAAAAACAAGAAATAGAGAATGAATATAGGCCACATAGAAGGTGATACAACCATGTCCAGCCAAATCAGCTTAATATTATTTTATCATTAAAACCAAACATCCATTCGCTTCACATATTTCTTAACGTGTACATCGATCAGGCATAACATTATGACCACCTTTCTAATATTCTGTTGGTCCCCCTTTTGCTGCGCTAGGTATCAGTGCTACTCTAGGTATCCTGACTATTCAGAACCAGTATTAACTTCTTCAGCTTTTTTGAGCTAAAGTAGCTCATATGCTGGATCGCACCACAAAGGCCAGCGTACACCCCTGCATGCATTAATGAGCCTGTTACCAGGCTTATCACTGTTCCTTACTTGGACCAATTTTCATATATACTGACCCCATACTAGCTGCAGATGGAGATGCTCAGAACCAGTCGTCTAGCAATCACAATGCGGCTCTTAAAACTTGCTCAGATTCTTAAGTTCGTCCATTTTTCTTGCTTCTAGCATCAACTTAGAGGATCCAACCTTTACTTTCTGCTTAATATATCCCACTTACTAACAGTTGCCATGATAACTTCACCTGTCAGTGGTCATAATGTTATGCCCGGCCTGTGTATAAACTTAATGACATCCAATCGTGTGGCAAAATTTTAGAACACACTGCCAAATCGAAGTCCATAAAGATGTCCATAAAGACAAGTGTGGCGTTGAGGACGTCCAGTGACCCACACAGATGCCTGACCTCTACCTCATTAACAGGATGAGACAGCCTGGCTTGCAGACGGCATTCCAATGCATGGATTGACCTCACTCGCTGGAATAACGTCGAGAGCACGTAATATATTCTATACAACACATAGCAATGTGGCTAAAACAACTTAACTCAATATTTATGATGGTGTCTGAATACTTCTGGAGGACGTTCTAAACAGGAAACTCAACATAGTTCATTCCTGCTTGACAGACCATTTCAGAGGTCACACCACCGTGACCACTGACCTTTAATTTGAACCCAGAAAAAAGAGACTCACCCCTGCCCTTCGCCTAAATCCTAAAGCGAATGCAAACAGTCACACACGAACAGAAGAATATGGCCTGGTACAAAGAACCCTGAAGTCGAGGGATATTCAAAAAGTTTCCACACTTTTGGTTTGAAACGGTGAGTGCAGGAGGAATAGGACTCGGCCGTGTCTGAGAGTCCGACTTCCAGCTTTTTGCGCACTCAAAGAAGCTTTAAGAGGAAGAAGATTCTCATGTGATGATGATGATGATGATGGTGATGATGTGAAAGCAGTAGTGCATTAGTGGCTAACCAAAAAATTCCACTGGTACGCTGCGAGTCAAAATGATTCCTACAAATGATTCCTTGAACTTTTCCTATACGCTTTGATATTTTCATTTATTTATTATTATATTATATTATATATATTATCATTATTATTATATTTTGGCTATTCTTGATTTTTTATGCTAAATCCCTGACACAACTCTCCTATTTATCCAGGACCAGGAATACAATGCACTGTTTTATGCATCCAAGGGGTTAAGTACCTATAGGACAATTCAATCTTTCTAATTAACCAGGCTGCATGTTTTTGGACTGTGGGAGGAAACCGGAGAACCTAGTAATAAAATCATTGATGGAAAGAAAAAATACTTTTTAAAACCACAAATATACGACCCAGTTGACTATGTTCAACTGGACCGTATAGAACATGGGACTGTTTATGAGATCAGGAGCTGAGCAGATAAGTGCAAGTTCGTTCTACGTAATCACATTTTTAAGTGAAGGGGTATTTAAATCCTTCTGCACTGGTGTATTTGTACTGTAACGATCTAATCAACAGAGGAATAATTAGAGGAAAAGGCTAAAATGGTTTCATCTGGAGCATCATAAATCCACCAAGTCCTTCTTCATACATGTAAACGTATAAAAGGACACAAAAAAATAACGTGGCAGATGAAGTAAATATACGATTACTTAGTTCAGCACAGACCGAGTGGAAAAATCAAATTAAACTCTTCCTGGTGGTCCGCTGCAGACGAACTGGATTATGAGAACGAGATTAGAGATCCAACACGACCACACGTCACACTCTGCTTCATGGTATCGATATGGTGCTTTAGAGAGAATGAAGAAATGAAACACTTCCCGCTATAAGGGAAATCTGAAATCTCACTCGGGCTAATGTTACAGCTCAATCACAGTTTTGATTCAGGTTGTGCAGGAAACATCTGTTTTCATTGAAAAATTAAAGCCAGAACATACATACTTTAAAACACACACACACACACACACACACACACATACACACACAATTAATGTTTCCCTTTACAGAGTGAAATATTTGAATATGCAGCATAGTTGAGTTCTGGAAAGTCAATCTTCAAACTCACTCTTTAAATCAAAGGTACTAACAGGATCACCATGCTTCCTTCCTTCTACTATTCATCTTTGAATCTCTGCTACAGTCTGTAAAATCTAGCAGCGATTCGACAGTGTTGCTGTTCTACGACATTGACTTTGATTCATCATGTTGACGAGTCCAGTG
>JAYDZG010000024.1:3729298-3742820 GCA_034509265.1 Microcambeva bendego
GCCACCGTGAGCCCACTTCACCGTTTAATGATGTCATTTTCAAGTTTTGAGCCATGCGGCACTTATTGCATGTCTTATTTTAATCAAGGACCAATTTACAAACTGCTCATAAGCACATCTTCTACATACACTGCTAATTATTGTCAATCAAGAGGGTTTATGAAGCTGGAGAACACTTTTAATGCATGAAACACACTGGCGTTGAGTTGTTAAGTCGTGATGATGGAGGACGATCAATGATCATTGATCATTGTGTGATCACAATTCTAAATTATTTCTTAATTATTTGTTGAAGTTTACACAGACCAGGCATAGTCAGATGAGTAGGATAACACTGATTATCTAATCACGGCGCCTTTTAGTGATGGGGAAGCACTATTACACAGCAAGTGAACATTTGTTCCTTAAAGTTGAGGTTAGAAGCAGGAAAAAGAGGCTAGCGCAAGAATCTGACTGAGTTTGACAAGGGCCACATTGTGATGGCTAGACGTCTGGGTGAGAGTGTCGCCAAAATTGCAGCTCTTGTGGGGGGGTCTGCATTGGTCAGCTTCTATCCATTTAAATCAAGTTAGTGCAATTATGTTCTTCAGCTCTCACAGATCATGGTTCAAAAGTCCTTAGTTTTAAGTCAATTTGACCCATGACATAAGGTTTGAATTTCTGAATGCATCTTTAAATAAACCAGATGCATGCTCACCGAGGGCGGGTGCACAACAGATCAATACTGGTTCTCCATACAGATGTGTAGCTTCATTCTTAAATCAAATCAGTCTGCTGGTGAAAATTTATTTTAATGAGATTTTTAACCAACACTATTGATCAGGCCATGACATTTATCGGCGTTGGTTGACCGGTTATCTATTGACATTGCTAAATTTAAGTCCACCCATGTCGTAAATTTAAATGACTCGAGTTTTTAACATTCCATTACTTGACCCATGACGACTCAGGGATATCTGAGGACTGTAGTCAGTCTGAGAATGAATGTGTTCCTATTGTCTATAAATCTATATTAAAAGCCAGTCGTACTCATCTGAATTGACAAAAACATAATGTGACAGAGACAATATATAGAATAATCGATACTCTCATTTATGCGTTCGCTCTACTGAAATCAAACATCTGCATGTCCGAAAGCGCTTAAATAAATCCCTGTTGTGGAAGATTTCAGCAGTTGGTTTGCCTCCATGGTCTGACTGATATAAATTAGGGATTAATAAGCGTGGGTCGGCTAAGGGATGTAACGATTCAAAAAGATTCCATACGAATCGGTTCATTTGGGGAATCGATTCCCACTGATGATTCTTTTAAGATGAACAATTTCATGTTGTTTAAAAAACAACGGGAAAAAAATCATATTGTGAATCATATCGTGAGTCGTATCAGTGAGAATCGTTACAACCTTTATTAGGAACTGCTCTCCAATTCCGCAGTTTATTCCAAAGCTATGAGCTTCTTCACCTCCTTGCAGCTATAACAGTCTCTAACAGTTTCATAAGCATAAATTTGTACCAATTTGTGACCTGGCTTACACTTAACTCCAGTCATTTCATTTATTTCTGAAATGCTCAGTAACCATGCTAGAACAGTGTATTAACTAACCATTGCATTTACACTGTTGTCACAATTATAACCACTTTAAATGACTGTCTGGAGGCTATATCAGACGTGGAAGGTAATCTCAGCACATCTGGATATGAATCCATCCTTTCAGTGTGGTGTTCTGCAGTCAGCATTGCTCCAGATACCTAGGAGAACCTACGAGGACCTTATTGAGTCACTCCAAGCCCATCTGGCTGGAATCTGTGCCACATGTGGTGGTCACTCTGGATATTCAGACAGTGTGTGTAGCTATAACCATTGGGTGGACTGTCTCAAAACAAGTATAAACTGCTACTATGACCAGTCTGACCTCTAGCATTTCTAGAAAATTGAATTGTTTGTTCAGAAAAAGGACTGAAATGGAGGGAAAAGGTTTTCATTAGTCTGCCGAGACAAGGAGTGTGTTAACTGGATTGAGGAAATACCCAGAGTGAGCATTTTTAGAAAGTAACCTTTATTTGACGGCAGTGGAGAATGTGAGTTGTTCAGGACTGCAATAGGGGTAAAAAATGTGCACCAAACAGAGATACCTCAGGTTCCACTGTTAGATTGAAGGTAAAAAAAGTTGATATGGTTGAATCAAACCACTTACAGAGTTTTACAGAAACCAGGACCAGAGCAATTTAGCCGGATTTTAATAAATCTTTTCAAGAAAAAGAAGCGTATGTTAAACATCTCTCATGCCCAAAGACATTCATTCAGATCCACAGAGAGCCGGCGTGCTTATGTTCAGGATCACTGAGCGTCGTGTTGAAATGTGTTTGGCAGAAAACAGGGATCACTTCTAACATCACAATTTCACGGCAAGATATGTAGCATGGGTTTATTTATTTATTTTAAGATTGCATCATCCTAAAGTGGGTTGCATAGATAATATCTGGAGCATCCATGCAGTGAATCTACTGTATGGCAGTTTGGGACAGTGGTAGCCTAGTGAGTTGAGCTTTGAAAGGTTGACAGTTCAAATCCCAGCTATGCCAAGCAGCCCCTGTTGGGTCCTTGAGCAAAACCCTCTCTGCTTTAGTGGTGCCGTACTATACCCTGACATGACCATGCCCTCTGACCCCAGTAACCAAATGTATATATATTAATGATAAGCATAGGTGTTCATGCATTTGTCTTTATTGTCAGTTTGATGGACTGACATTCCCATAAGCATAGTCCAAACTTTACACATTAAAACACGAACTAAACAGAACATGATCAGGTTGTCCACATACTTTTGGCCCTATAGCGTACAGCATACAAACTATTTGTCAAACAAAAATAAGCAGGCAAAGACACATTCAGTGATGATTCAGAATTCTTGAAGGCGAACTAGACTAATAACAAAAAAATCAAGTACCGGACAGCGAGGATTTGTGACCTGTGTTATATTCTGACATCTTGCCAATCACTATGGCTGTATGATGGATGGGTCTGTCAGCCAGTGGCAGGCTGTTGTCACCGATTGGATGTGTTATTGAATGTCATTAGCTTGGTCGAATGTTCCTTCCAGCTAGCCGCGAACGACAAACATGGCAGCGGCTCTTCCGCGCCTGTCAGTCAAGTGAAGAACGAGCTTTCAGGGTTGCAAGATACAACATCTATTAATTCAACACACTCAATGCTCATTCCTCATGCGCCCGTGTACCCCAGAGTACTTCCTACTAGGATTATTGTCCACTGAGTTTTAGTCAAGGATTTATTATTTCCATGTACAGTAAACACAGTAGGGGGTTTATGTCCCAAGTGCATCTGTGAATCATTAAAAAAATGCCAAAACAAATGTCTATAAATGCACATTTTTGTAATTTAAACCCCAATACATGCCCACAGTCTGTCCAGACGATTCGGTTATAGAGCGACAGTTGACTAACTAATCAGTGACTGATCCTGGAGCGGGAGTTAGGGCTTAGAAAGAGTAAAGGTTCATTCATTATGAAGCAAACTTCCCATGGTAATGTATGTGCTAGCTGTTGTTATGCTTTCTAGGGACATTGTGTTTAGTATTGAGAGGCGTTGAACCTGTGTGCTTGTTGGTCACTGTTTCTTTGTATGTCATGTAAATGTAAATAGAAATGTACATTAGCAAAGTGCACTTTGAATTGCGTTTCCTTCTTTCAATAATCTCTGTGTGTTGTTGGAACGCCCCAGGCTATTGTACAAGCTTACTGATGATGCAAGCGGTTCCTGTGAATAAAGCAGTTTTGTTAAAGATAAAAACTTAAAGATAAAAAAAAGTCTTCTCGGGAAGAACAAGGAAACCTCGAACGAGGGTTTACTTTTCAGCTAAAAACACTTTAGAGGCCTTTATTACATTATTACAGCAATAACCACAGACCGGCTCGTATCATTGTACTGATGTTACACCCATATGTGTTGGGTGTTAACAGAAAAACAGATATTAATGCACTGTATTCTTTAATCGCACACACACACACGCATGAGTAGAGTGTAGAAGGGAAAACGCTTAATCTGAGTAGCAGACTGATGAATGAAAGCTTTACAAAAGTGGACTGGTAAATTGTTATCTCCGCTGAATGTCTGACCCCCATCCTGCTTTTCTCATTTCCTTTTTGTTCTTGTTGCTCACAGGCGACAGAATTTTAAGATTATTGTTAATCTCCCACACAACCAAACAAGTGTGTTAGGAGAGCTTTTACTGAGGTATGATTATAGGGCTGAATAGTGGCTTTTACTTCCATGTTTGTATGATGGTTGTTGCATCTATACTGCCTCTCAAAATGTGGTCATCTTAAACTAGTCATAATCTCCCCTCACAGCAACAAAGGTTCTTTTTTCAGGTTTGTGTGGAGTTTGCATTTTCTCCTTGTGCCTTGTGGGTTTTCTCCCACAGTCCAAAAACGTACAGCCGGGTTAATTGGAGATTGAATTGTCCTATAGGTCCTATAGTGTTGGCCCCAGGATAAATAAACAGACTCAGCTTTATTGTCATTCAAACCATTTACATGATTAGGATGCAATGATGAAATACCTAAGCCTTGGTGTATGTAACATAATGAAATATGAATAATCAAATAAACTATAAAGATATAGCAAAAATATATAGCAGCACATATAGTTCAGAATGGAAGAGTGTATGGGATTTGAGTGAGTGAGCTAGATGTCAATTCAAAACTGCAGCTCTTGTGGGGTGTTCCAGTCTACAGTGGTCAGTATCTATTAAAAGTAACAGTGATAATCCGGTGAAAGGGTCCTGGACAGCCAAAGCTATAAGGGAGCGAAGGCTGGACAGTGTGGTTCGATCCCACAGACGAGCTACTGTAACATGAATTGTTGAAGTTAAAGCTGGTTCTGATTGAAAGTTGTCAGATTACACAGTGCAGCACAGTTGAAAGTCGGTTTGGCAGTGAAAGAAAGACCAATATAATATTAAGAAGGTGGTCATAATGAAGGGTGAAATGATTAGAATAAAGAAGTGAACAAACAATGACAAAGGGGAGAAACGTATGAAAGCAGTGTGAAATAATAGACGTCATAAATATTAACAAGATGTAATAGTCTATAAGTGAGGCTAAAAAAACAGAGAAAGGATTGTGAACAGGCTTGTGATGTTTAAATATATGAATAATCACAAAGTACGCACACTGACACACTATTGCACAGACACACACAGGCTTTTAGCCCATCCACTTTGATTAAGGAGAGAGCACTTACTTTAACATATCCTTTTTTTGCTTAACACTCAATATTTAACATGCCACAATGAGCCACCGCTGTCTCGCCGTTTTCCTTTTTTGACGTGTGGTTGGTTTTTCTCATGAAATCCTTTTCTGCTTGGCTTAAGGCTCATGTACCTGGTATCCATCAAACAACAAAAAATAATAGCTTTAGAGTTTACAGATACATGGTAGTGGGGGAAAAATTGCTCATTTGATTGAATGTATCAATCAGCCAAATGGTTAATGTACTGAACTAGTATTGGAAAGTTATTGGTTTAAGTCCCACATTGGCCAGGCCATCACTGTTGGACCCCTGAGCAAAGGCCACAACCCACCATTGCTTGGCTTGAATTTAGCCACAGCCGTTAGTTGATTTGACAATAGCACCTATTTTCCTTGTATAACATCAATAAAAGAGGTTAAATTGATTGTATTTTTAATGCATTTTCCCCTTTTCCACCAATTTGGCACAGCCAATCCGCTGCCCAGGACCCCAATGGCTTATGTCCAAGACCGAGATGACTACCAAGGAGTTTATTTTTGCACAATACACATTCCCTCCAATGTGTTATTAGTCATCCAGTCACTTCTGGGATTAAGCAGATGCCTTTATCCAAATTGACTTAACATACTATAAAGGTATACTTTCCTGGCTGAAGTTTCTTATAGACAGACAAACTGAACAATTAGGATTAAGGGCCTTGCTCAAGGGCCCAACTGCAGCAACCTGGCAGTGAGGTGAGGTGAGGTATTGAACCGGGTATCTTTCGGATTACTAGTCCTGTACCCTAAGCCCTAGTTACTGGCCAACACTTGCCCTTTAACAGTGTTCATAACCCCACCCTTTATTAGAGCCTCTCCCAACCTGCAGACCGGTGATCTATTTTGTATGCTACAGGTATATAAAGCAGAGCTGAGATTCAAGCCCGGGAGTTATTGGATGAGTAATGCTCATCCTGTATACAGAAAAACCTCCAGGAAAACCGGCAGTTTACAAGCAGTGAGGGATGCGTCCTGATTCACAGCATACCGTTGGGGAAAACATTTGTGAACAACCATTGCATTCGTTGAATGTGATTAGCTATGCAAGACGTTCCTTCATCTAAACCCCACCAGTTTAGTATCCTCATGGCTTTTAGAATGGGATGACAAGAATCTCATCGTGATGCGATCCCTACTCTGGGATCAATAGTGTATAAATGTAACTCATGATGCCCTTTAAAAATAACTTACAGTTCTGTTGGTACCTCTCACTCTTTGTTCTTATGAATTAAAGATGATCAGGGACCATCGGCTGCCAAAAGGATATTTCTTAGATACACTGCCAAACGTCCATAACCATTATATACATGCAGGTGTTCTTTAATCTTGGGAAATGGATACATCAGTGATGTGGTTATCTACAAACATTAGAATGCTGCTGCTTCATGTGACAACGGTTTGGAGGCCTGTAAATATTCAAAAGCAAATCAAAAACTGTAATCACAGCAGCTCAGGTGAAACTGTGGCACTCTTAACTCTATATTACAATTAAAAGAAGATTAATTTAGATCTAGACTGGATTAGTGGGCGTTAAATGCTTAATGTGACATCAGTGGCTGATTAATGACTTGCAGTACTGTGTATTGTTCAGTGCAATTGCAGTCTGAGCAATTGAGAGTTAAAGGCCTTGCTCAAGGATCCAACAGTGGTAACTTGACAGTGTAGGGGCTTATGTCAGTGATATTTTGGTTACTAGACCAGTAGTTTAACCATTAGGTTACACCTGCCCTGCATTTTCTCTAGCCATTATCTCTCAATCTAATAATTTTCCAATTTCCTGGGCATCTGCTCTACCCACCTCTGTCATAATTTATTTTCAATTTCATAAATCCTTTTATCAAAGTTTCCCTTTATAAATTCTCTTTGAAAATAAAATGCAATCTTTTTTTTATTTGTGATTATTCTTTATTCATCTAAATAATGAATGCTCCGTATTTCTGAGGTTAGTACAAGGTACATCATAGAGACGAAGTTAAATCAATAAATGCACTGTTAATTTGAATAAACTGTGTTTTATTTACCAATAAAAAATTTATTTATTTTAACTGAATGCAACATAAAAATTATAACCATTTAGTTTTAGCCTATGACCCTTTACTGAGATTCACTTTTGGCCCCTTATAAGGAATTATTCGTGAACCCCTGGTTTAAAATAACCAGGTGTACCGTTAACAGAAAAGCAAAAGCACATGAACCTTAGCTGCACTGAAGCAGAATCGCCTCAGAAAAGAATACAGACATGTACATCTGTGTAAACTATAATTATGAAGGACAGATGCAGCCTTGTAGAGGTGAATCGCACCACTGCTTTACTAAATGTGCTGCTTGTATAAACAGACTGAGGGAAATTGAGCAGAAGTAAACCAGCTGTGTGTTATGTTTGTGAGGACTGTTGGATAGATCATGTTGTAAAAAGTTATATTGATAATGCATAAACCAGTAACAGGTGCAGGAAATGGCCAAACATGCAAGTGACACTATTATGATCACTTATTACTTCTGATAGCTGCAGGACATAGCTCATTTGAAAGAAGTCACGTTTCCTGAGCTGAATAGGTGGTTATGTAAGGAACTCTGAAGCCATTTGCATATAAGTCCATCCTTGAAGATCACATACATCCATTCATGCTGATTATCTTCACTGGGGTAGAAGGCATCTTCAATTGGTTGGAACAGCATGACCAAGACCTCCAGATACTATCCTGACCCCATAATTCACCAGACTTGAACTAAAATGCGCATCTATTGGATCATTTAGACAAAACACACTGACTTCTGGGATTTGTGTTGCAAGCACTGCTCCAGATAACCATGATAACCTACCAGAATCTTACCAAACCACTCCTGACCTATCTAGCCGCTCTTCATGCTGCACACACCCTACCCTGACGAGTGAAGAGTGCCAACAATCAGTGCCCAAGGGATTGAACTTAGACGGCTAAGAAAGTCAAGTTCAGATGTCCACAGTTTTTGGCAGATGATGCTAATGCCATAAGGGTGTGACACAGGACAAACACACTATCTAAATCTTTATTGGATTTATTGCCGACAGTAATGTGGATTTGTCGCTCAAATATATCATACCTAATTTGCATAAACTTTCCATTCGTTGCCCCCATTGCTTCATCCGTGGCTGATGTTTCTACATAAGAAACTAATTGCAAATGAGTGTGAACATATCCTTGAAGGAATAAAACCTATAATAACAGCAATTAAGCACACAATTGACCTTCGTCCAACCGAATTAACGAACCACAAATCTTTAGTGGCCTGAAGGAGTGTAAAATATGCATACATAAAAGAAATAATATAATAATAAGACCTCAGTCTTAAATTGCTCCTATATATTGTTTTTAAATGATTCATGTTGAATATTAACACACTTTATTTTGTTGCTTCAAATACAATGACAAAGTTTCTATTATATTCTTATAAATAATCAATTTATATTTATCTCCTGATGTCAGGAAAGTAAAACAGTGTTATTTATTTAAGATTTTTGTTCATACGGTGGCTTAGAGGGTAGCACTGTTGCCTCACAGCAAGAAGGTCCTGGGTTTGATCCCCAGATGGGGCGGGTCCGTGTCCGTTCTATGTGGAGTTTGCATGTTCTCCACGTGTCTGTGTGGGTTTAATGCGGGTGCTCCGGTTTCCTCCAAAGACATGCATCCGGGTTAATCAGAGAGACAAAATTGTCCACGACTGTGTTTAATATAAACTAAAATATATTGTAAAATATTGTGACTTTGTGAAGAAGTGATACCAATAAAAAATGCTAAAAGGCATTTGCTGAACCAAAGCTATTCATTTATCATATGATTAATTGACTTAGATGATAGACACACAGGATTAGGCAGAACTATCAGCTCTCATTTGTATCCCAGCATCAGATCTTTAGAGGAATGCTTAGACGTGACCTAGGCCCAGTCCCGTTAAGGAATTCATTTTTCTCTGCCTCCTCTGATCAATAGCCATCCATCTGTTTCGCTAACGGTCACTTTCATCCCTCCTTCGCTCATAAAATGATGGACACCAAGGCTGACCCAGCTCTCCTGCGGAACATCAATAATAAATGCTGGCCTCGACCCTGGCTTTTATTGAGAAAAGTCAAAAGAAGTGATGGATTATGATTCGGAGCTCGAGGGAGATTCTGCAGACAGAGAGAAGTAATAGAATGAAGTGGACTAGTCAAGGGAATACTGCACCAACCTTCATGTTTTAAGTGCCTTATTCATTCTTCAGTATACCTGCTTCAGCATGATCGAGGGTAGGTGATGTCTACCAGGGCAAATTAGGCACTGTTAGACATCTTTAAACAAAAATAGCATTTGAGTTTGTACTTAGTAATACAAAAGGTCTGTATATGCAGTAAACGTTCAAACATGCATTTAAAAATAATTAAAATTAACAAAAATTATTGCAACATCATGGTTTAATTTGTTTTTCTTCTGGCAAACCTTTTTTCATGTGTATAGCACTTTGACCTTACAGAAAAGAATATCCTAATTTCAATCCATATTTTGGGTGGTTGAGTCCATTCAGTGTTTTCCCTGGGTGCTCCAGTTTCCTCCAACAGTCCAAAAACATGCAGCCAGGTTAACTGGCTATTTTTATTTACCTCTAGCCGGTTCAAGTTCGTTTTATTTTATCTTGCAAACTTTCTATTATCCTCTGGTATACTTCTACATTGAAGTGTTTGCAGCATCGTGGTTTAATTTAACGTTTTATCTTTCGGTAAAATTTATTGCGACATCATGGTTAAATTTTGGTTTATTTCATCTATCCTTAATTTCTTTAATTCTCTAATATCTCCAACATTGTCTCCTGACAAACCTTTAAATAACCATTTTGCAGCATTGAGGTTCAATTGAGGTTTGTTAACATTTTTCCTATGGTAAACTATTTTAATTATCTTCAATTTTTTTTTTTTTTCTGGCAAACTGTTGGCTTCCAAAAGAAGCATCTTTAGAAAATCATTCTTTAAAGCAGAGTTTATAAATGGTTTCACACTTGACTAGACGTTAAACATATAAATAGTTCTGCATAGCGCTTTATGAAGCATCTGGTGACGGTTTATTGTAACAGAACAGTGTTGTAAAAAAAAAAAAAGATGACCCGTGCACTTTATTATGTAGGCCTGCTTTGAGACATTGTTTGTATATATGTGAAGAGCATAAATGTGTCATTTTAAGAGGTGTGTGTAATGTAATATAACATTTGGAGAGTACATCACACCTTTTTCACCATTTCATTATTATACAACATATTGAACAAACATAATTGCATGACTCTCTCAGTTTTAAATAGACTTGTCAGCACTTTGGACCTAACACACACTGAGAGCACAGTGGTGGACCTGGACACTAGCAGTTACATGATTTTCTAACGTGCAGAGTTTAATGCAAACCTCCTCTTGGACCTGTAGCAGTTTGGAAATCGGATGCATCTGAATGGGCCTATGGGTCATTTTCTTTCTATGACATGCTAACTGAGACTCAGAGATCAGAACAATCCACTTTTGCATTGGACTGGTGACCTGTTTGGGGTTTTTTCCCCACCTATAGTGCAATGGATCAGACCCACAGCAAACATGATCGAGCAGTTGAAAAAGACAATGAATGAAAGAATAAATAAATATATTTCTTGCATAAACTAGACTGTGGTGATGCAAATTTTCTAAAGTATTCCTGAACTCACGTGGCTAAGATTTAAGATGTATCGAGACTTATTGTTATTACATTTACGACGTTTAGCAGACATTGTATATCCAAAGTATTATTACGTAATATGGCTTGATTCCAAATTATTTTGCTTAGTTTGCACCTACCTCAGATATAAATTGAATTATTTAGATGAATAAGATATAATCACAAATACATCCTTTTATTTTATTATGAAATGACTTTTGATTTCATTTTGTGATACATTGCAAAAAAAACCCATGCTGATTGAAAATGAAGTTTGATGACCTGAGAAGAAGGAATTGATTTCCACACTTCTAGATTTTAAAAACAGCATCACACACTGCTACTAAAATGTTACCTTTTATCTCTTTTAGCTATTTTGCATTTACGAGCATGCAGGACGCATAATGTTAGTATATTAGGAGGAGGACAGCTGTTTTATTAGAACTCAATAACACACTAAGTGTTTCAGGCTATTTGTGTAGTTACAAATACACACACACACATTCACACACACATACATACATCAGTAATGTTTGTTGAAGCTTTTTTTTTTTAATTACACCATTCTTTCTAACCCCCACTTCCTCGTTTACAGGTTCCTGTGGTGAATTTCCAGTGGTGCTTTTAAGTGGAAAATCAGGGGCGCGATGAGCATTAGCCCTCGACATTTGATTTAATGTGTAATTATCACAGCTTGTTTAGAAATCCAGCCAAACCGCTAAAGCTATGACGGTCATTTTAGGACAATATGCTAAAGAAATACTTCAGCTATTTAAAACAAAGATGGTCTTTAGTGCATTATCTTATACAACCAAGCAAAATCACAACATTAGATGCCTAATAGAAAGCTAACTAGAACTGTCATTAAGGAAATGAATTAAATCAAATATTTGGTCTTCATTTTCATAAGAGCGTTTGTTATTTAGATACTGAATTGCGATGGACTGGTGTCACCGTGTGCCTCGTGCCTGTTGAGCTGGGATAGGCTCCAGCACCCATACTAGACCCTTATTAGGATCAGTGGTTCAGGAAAATGAACTGAACTGAACTGCACATATGTTATTTAAATTTATAAGATATCATTTGCTCTGACTTCAGGAGTAACAAAAATATATATGTATATATAACAAGAGGTTGTAATGTCGTCTGATTAACACATCAAGTCACTCAGAAAAAAATAAATGCTTAAACAACTTCCGCAGGTTTGCTTTCCACTCGTCTCTATTACAGCAGTGAGGCTTTTTTTTCTCAAGGTTTTTCGACTGGTGATTTGTGCGTACGACTGGGTGACAAATTTGACTCCTTGAGCAGGTCAAAATTTGTCATTGGAAATTGACATCTTGAAAATCCAGTGCAATAAATTCTCTGCCAACACAACAACTTTGGGCTTTTAAGCAGCTGACAGGGTGGTGAAAATACCACTGTCTGATACCAGGGAAAAACTATTAAAAGATGCCAAAGCACATCCAGCTCACAATTTCACCTGTCCAAAATGTCAGTGGGAAATAAACTGCCTGTTAAGGGGCAGGATGGAATCCATAGTAAGAGCTGAAACACTTAGAAAACCTTAACAGAGCGGATGAAGTACTTGAAAAGGCAAATCACATCATGCATATGAGGGGAAAGGACCTATTAAGATGCTTAGCTTTCCTCCGGGTACTCTGGTTTCTTCTTACAGTCCAAAGGCATGCTACCAGGTTAATTTGAGACACTGAATTATCCTGTAGGTACCTGCGATGGACTGGCGCCCCATCCAGGGTGTTAACGTGCCTCGCGGCCGTTGAAGAGCTGTGATAGGCTCCAACACCCCAACCTGACCCTAATTAGGATAAGGGTAAAGAAAATGAACTGAACTGAACTGATGAAAAAAAATATCTTCAATCTAAACTGTGAATCTATTATGTGCTGGCTTTTAATAAACATGATTCTTAAAAGAAAGGCGGCCAGACACACACTAGCACACCAGAGCTAATACCTCATAGTTTCAAATCTGTAAGACTGGGTGCTTATAGGAACAACGTGTGGCATCCAGTTTAGAACCGAGGAGTTCAGCCTATCCGTCCTGGTGTGCTAGTGGATAATCTCACTGCTCCACATGAACGCTACTGGAATTTATTCCTTACTGATGCAATCATGACCTCTGTTGGGTTGTTGATGGTGCCTGCATAGTCCAGGAATAACGCATCGATCAGGGTGTGGCTTTTGATATGAATTTCGCCTCATGCAGGTGAAAAGATGCATAATGCAGTCGGCACTGCACACATGTCGGGGAGGAAGGTCAGTCCTGACCACAGTAGCGGTCAGGTCAGCATCATTAAAGAGGAACTGTAATACAATTGGGTAACTGGATATGCTAAAAAAAAAAAAATAGGAAAAAATTCAGTTGGAGAATGTCATGCATTTAACCAAATGTGCAAAACATGATGATCCAAATAAACAATTAAATTTAATAATGCACTAAAGACCATCTTTGTTTTAAATAGCTGAAGTATTTCTTTAGCATATTGTCCTAAAATGACCGTCATA
>JAYDZG010000024.1:3755924-3766457 GCA_034509265.1 Microcambeva bendego
CTCTCTCTCACACACACACACACACACACACACACACACACACACACACACACACACACACACACACACACACACACCTCTGCATGCTTCAAATCCCCTCACGTCTTATTCTCTCATGCCCTTACTTACAAACTCATTAGAACACAGGCACACTTACAAACACACCTCCCACAAGAAGACAAATCACTTAACCTGACAAGCTGTCATCTCAAAAACAAAAGACTTTACAGATGTGTCGACAGCCGAGCTTTTGTCTTAATCCAACTCCACATCCCTAACATGTCTCTTGAAGTCTTCATCCATCTCTGTGCAGAATCTTGTTCAGGTAGATCATTTTGATGTGACAGCACAATGACGTAACTTGTAGACCTGTTCACTATCTTTTACAGATATGGGGTCCATAAGAGTTGCTTTAAGATGGTCCAGTTTTTTAAAGTCGAATGGCACTACCAGATGTGTGGACATTAATTTAGTTGCCATTTCACAAGTGTAAATATCGATAAATGTCACATTTCCATCAATTACAGTTATGAGAAAAAACCTTTAGATGACGTGAAAAAGATGGAGAGATTTAATTCGGTTTTTTTCCTTTAAGTAGAATTACATTTACACCCACTTGGTCTTTTAATGATTATGTTGTTTGCTGTGAAGAGACGTTAAGCAAAATGAGCATTGGCCTGTCTAATAAGAACTCAAATCTCTGTGCCACGCCCACCTCGCGTCTGGGAACGTAAACGCAATAAACAATTTTGGGAGTCCATGGTGCAGAACCATTGTTCAGACAAGCTTTTGAGCAATTATTTCAGAATGTCAAAATCAGTATTTGATAATCTTTGCATCATGATCATGACCTATAGAGGCAAAAGTTTACAGCCACCTGTGCCACCTGTGCCACCTGAAACTAGTATTGCTATTGCCTTGTACATGCTGGTCACATGTGTGGACTACAGGCTAGTGAGTGGGTGAGACATTCAGCTTAAGCGTTTACCGTAGTGTATACGCTGTGTTCCAAGCAATACCCTAGAAACCAATGATACATGATGTCATTTATGAGCTAAAACATCATTGTTTATTCACAAATCCACTTATTTTTGCATTTCGGTGACGTGATATTCTAACTTTTCTATCTCGTTCAAGCATGTAAACTTTTTAAGTGATATTTGGGTCTTTTTTCAAATTCTGAACTTTTTCTTCCAGGTTTATTATGCACTTTCAAAATTCACAAATGATTGTGTATGTAAAACCAACTAGTTAGTCGAAGATGTTTCAGGATTTTCCCCACTCCTGCCCCGTGCTTGGAAGAGTGTCCCCATACTCGGTTGAGAATCACTGATCTGACACAATTATTATTTTAAGATAAAGTGACCTACAGGTCATGCTCAAACCCCTTGTACACTGTAAAATCTCAAATGTACACATGAAACATTCCTCACAATAGTGTATTGCGGCTTTTCCCCATAGTTTCACAGCCTGAAGCTGCTTGGTTCGCTGTTATGTCGGCTGCCAAGGTTGAAAGAGCATTGTCAATGTAGGAGTTTGCTTTTTTCCTCCTCGCCGGAAAGCTTTTCCCTTCACAGTCTCTTTGTACAGTGGAAATATATCTACACTTATGAGTCTCACCTTCCTCTGAACTCCTTTTCCTTTCACCTACGAGTCTGACAGATAAATATTAATGTTTTCGGGGTCATCGGGGAGGCATTTTCTGCTGACAGATGCTAATGGCCTTTGGAAAACCTAATGGAAATATGGACCATTTCACACGTCTGAGGTTCTGATACACCAACCCACACACACCACATAAGCACAGAGCGTGGACAGAAAACACTAGATTTTGCTGGCATCAATTTCTGTGGATCCATGGATCTCAAGTCCATTACCAGCTGCTGGCGTTATTGCATTATTTATCAATGACCAACACAACTTTGTTCTCATTTTCCCTCAGTTTAGACATTGCCAGATTCTACCTGTGTCAAAAGTGTGAGGTATAGTGAGATGTACTTCCTCCAAAACATGGAAGAAGCCTACTACAAGTTTGGGTCATGCCATTGGACAGATGAACAAACTATTGTTTTTACCCTGACCAGTACAAAGCAGTAATAAAAAAGAAATGTTAACCATGTCTAAAAATGGCATCAACTTCTCTGGGCTTGGAGAAATCTAGGATGGACCATCACACAGTAAGAGTGTGTGTTGTGGTCAGATGTGTGTGTTTATCCGTGAATTTGACCCACTGTGACCCTGACTAATGTAAAGTAGTGGGACAAACAATTATTTAGAAGAAACATTAAGAGAGTTATTAGTAACTCTGACCAGAATAAAACAGTGGCAAAATAGACCGACACTGTTAACCATGATGCAACTTCAACTTCTTTGGGCTCAAAGTGGAAAGAAGTATTGTGCTCATGTGTGTTCGTGTTTGCAAAGTGAATTTGACCCACTTTGGCCATGACCAGGATAAAGCAGTAGCAAAATAGATAGTGTTGATTTACCTAGGCATTTAGGATGGACCATCAAACTGTGGAAATGTGTATTGTGGTTAGATGTGTGTGTGTGTTTACTCAGTGAATTTGCCCCACTGTGATCCTGACACTTATTTAGAAGAGGGCTGCACGGTGGCTTAGTGGGTAGCACAGTTGCTTCATAGCAAGAAGGTCCTCAGTTCGATCCCCGGGTGGGGCAATCTAGGTCCTTTCTGTGTGGACTTTGCATGTTGGCATGTTGCGATGGACTGGCGCCAGGGTGTTACCATGTGCCTTGTGCTTGTTGAAGAGCTGGGACAGGCTAAAGCACCCCTCCCTATTATTGTTATTGGTCCAGGATTACAGCTTTCATGGTACAGGCCATGCACTAGCTTCGTACAGAATGATGAATTATGGGTAAAATTTTTACACTCCATATTTTAGTGTCAGAATGAATGAATTAGTACAGTTGAGACTTTTGGATCGACCTACTAAACGATGCCCAGACTAATAAATTGTTTTTCCCCTATTCCCATCTGTTATCTGGCTGAAGTTGGATCAGTGGTTTGGCATCTGAGGGTCTCTTCAAATTTGTATGACGAATGTATGCATAATGAGATATTCACACATACCAGCCAGATGGATTTTAGCAGGAAGGCCAGTTTTAGCTGACCTGACCATGAGTTTGTTGGATGCCCTAATTTTAGACCATCGTCATTGATCGTTGAGTTATAAGATTTCTGAGTGGATCTGTAAACATTGGGGATGTACCCATGAACCTAACTGGCAGTTAATTGCACAATCTTAGAATTCAAATCGATGGAACATGTAAAATGAACTTGGAGATGAGACATGTACAAAGTTTTGGAGATGCTCTGACCTGGTCGTCTAGCCATCACAATCTGGCCCTTGTCAAACTCGCTCAAATTAATACGCTCGCCCATTTATCCTGCTTCTAAAATCAACTTTGAGGATAAAATGTTCACTTGCTGTCTAACATATAACACCCACTATCAGGTGCCGTGATGAGATAAGTGTTATCTTATTTCGCCTGCCAGTGCTCTCAATGTTAAGCGTGTCATCTCAACAAGGCACATTAAAAATCATACTGATGTTTATACCCCTATAAAATAAATATGAAACACCTGAACCAAAGTGTCTACATACTTCTGGCCATGTCAGTTCCAATATTTTTTATACAGGAATGATTATTGTGCTATGGTCCGTTTCAGGAATAAACACACTGTGAAAAGGTTAATGTCACATACGGTTAACCCAATTAAATCTGTCAGCATGAAGCAGTATTAACGACTGTGAAGACAACAGCTGTCTCACAAATTCTGACTGAGAAACCCAGATGTGTGGACGCGTGTGTTTTCTTTGCAAAGGCGTGTATGTGGGCGATACGTCAAAGCCAGAGGCTTTTCTGCTTCTGGAGCCTGTCCGTGTTCCACTCCAATTTTACAAGACAAATCTAGTAATGTCTTTTGAGAAGCAGAGGTCATGCTCATTTACAGCTGTCTGATGATATTTCACACCAGTTCACTTTTAGCCATACCCTACTGATTCCTTATAGAATCCTGAGAGACTTACTCAGCACTGGTCATACAAACTGTCTGATATAGCTGATTTAAAGCATGTAACAAAATAACAAGAGTGTCAGTGCAGGTTTTGCTGGTTGTTGATTTAAAATGATACAGGCTATTGTGACATATTTAGAAAAGTTCTGTAAGACTGTAAGAAATGAACGACATAAACAAAATTACCGTATACGGCAGAAAATAAGTAAAGAAAAAAAAATAAACATAAAGAAAGAAATGTAGACGGACTTACAGACAATCATAGTTAGAACCAACAGCAGAGCTGAGTGAATTAAACCTGGAAGACCGAATCAATATAGATTTGAATTTGTTCCCTCTGGACTCCTCGTAGTGCTGAATAATGTTCTTAATAAGCAGTCATTGCTATTATTAACATCCTTTTTCTTTATACCATACTCAGACTTCTGATTGATTACACATTCAAATACAGGAGACCTGTGTAATGGCTCTTCCTCTGCAGGCTGGTATGCGTGAAAACAAATCTCCATCCCAGACTCCATTTTTATAATCAATCCTGTTTTGTGTAAAAGATTAAGACAGCTAAGGTCAGTCAGGGAGTCGGGCAGGAGCGCTGTTGCTCATTAACCTTGCTCAATGCCTGTCCCGGGTACTTACTTCACTGAGATGATTCAGCCTAGAGTGCTGCTAGGACGGAAATCGGCAATCAATACTTACACTGAGTAATAAATATCCAAAGATTCTTTGCGAGGAGGTGAAGAGTACATTGATTACATGTAAATGCTCATCACGTTATATTTTGAAACTTTTAATGAGGCACTAAAATTGATAAAAATATAAATGTAATACATTTTAAGCCAAGGCAATACAGAACCAAATCACTTACACCACTAGGGGCAGAATGGAACACATTTAAAATGCTCTCCAATTGACCTGATGAATTAGAACAGTGACTGATGAGCCCTCCAGTTAAAGCCAAATAATTACAGACACTATTTACAGTAAGAGCAAAAGTATGTGGACACTCGACCATTATTAAGGTAATAAAGAACAATACCAGCTCCTACTGTATGCAACCAGGTTTGTGAAGTCAAGTAATAATACAGGACGGCATCTTTGAAATCTAGCAGATGATTTCCAAATGTGACTTACATTACAGTATACATTCTGAGCATTTGAGTGTTAAGGCCTTGCCAGAGGTCCTAAGAGCAGCAACCTGGTAGTTTGGGGCTTGAACCAGAGACCTTCTCATTACAAGTCCAGTACCTTAACCACTAGGGGACAGCTTGCCCACTGGATGTTTCAAACCTTACCTACTGGACCTGCTTGTGTCCAATGCCTTTCTAAAATTGTTGACACCAAGTGGGGAGCAATGGGTTTTTGAGCAATGGGTGTAGCTGCAACACCTGGAAAAGAGGTATTTAAAACATGTTTGAATGACAGCAGAGATACCTGCCTGGCCAGACTCTCGATAGACACAATCTGACAGGTCTTAGACGAGAAAGAAACAGTGTAGAATCAATTCCTTGATGGAGGTTGAATTGGAGCAGGTGATGACTGGCCGTGGTGCCATGCTTGTCAGGGCTCTGTGTATGGCAGGTATGGAGAAAAAGAAATTCTGAAGCACCGGCTACTCTCATTCAATTTCCCAAGTCAAATCAAACAGTCCAATTTATTTTATTTCCCTGCTGTATATATCGAGTACATCTTATAGCATTCCTTACGTCTGCCAATTTACGTCAGCCGAACAAACAATGCGGCTACTTTATTGTTTTCTGATTGAATGTAGGCTCTCCATTTATTTTGTTTCCATTAGATTTCTTTTCTCCCAGCAGAGTGGACTGATAAGCAGGCAGCCATATATCCATCTTTAGGATCAGAGACTTCAAAGAAGATCTTCAATATATCAAATTAGAGTCTGTTTCTTTGGTAAATTTGCCTCATTCAGAGAGAAAGAAATGAAATGCTTAGAGGAATCCCGCTACAGATTATATCAGCTGATTAAGACACTGTAAACAACATTTTATTCGCTCTTGAGAATATGCATCTTGTACGTGTTGTTACAGATTTTTTTTGTCGTGTGTGTTTTGGCAGAGACTGAAGGAGCTCAAGCAGAGAGAATTTGCACGCAACGTCTCCTCGAAGAGCTGGAAGGATGAAAAAAAGCAAGAGAGAGCGGTGAAACGACTGCATCAAATTGCCCTGCTAAAGCAGAAAAGGGACAGGTGAGCCCTTCACTTAATACCAAATGTTTACAGATGTAGACACTTGACCATGACCTTTGGTGCTTACTAAGGCACCCGCTCCCTTTTAGCGCTCCACTTGGTTTTCCTACAGACATGGAGGAGTACTTGGGAAGGCGCTTAACCATTGACGTTCAATATATCAGTGTTCTATGTAGCCTACTGGAAGTCCTTTATACCAAACTACACCCTTTTTTCCATCCAACCCACATTTTATCTGTGATTTTTGCTGCGACTTGTGAGACACATGAAATTCCTCATAAATGATTTATATCTATTCTTAATTAATAATAATTGTGGCAATCTGGTACCACTCTGATTTACAGTTTACTATTACATTTTCAGTATTTACCAGCCTTTGTCCAAAGTGACTTACAGTATAGTTACAAGTCTGAGCAATGAGGGTTAAGGGCGGATTACTAGTCCTGTACCGACTGGTCCCTGTGGTTACCTGTAGTGACCCACCCAAGGGTTTTAACTCTGTCCTAATGGACCTCGATTTGTGCACAGGGATTTTTTAGCTATGGATGTGACTGGAGCACCTGGAAAAGTGGCAGGCTGATGCTCTGCCGATTAAACTGAACGAATGCCATGCTTTCACATACATTTTTCATCACTGTCCATTGAAAAACACGTATCTCGAAAACCCCAGATTTTCAGGAGAGGTAAAAAACTCCACCAAACATAACGTCTACTTGTTCGCAGTTAGCACAGGGTCCCGATAGCAGTTAGTATCAGAGACACCAGAGTAAACAAACACACACATGAATGGAAGGGGGAGGAGATAAGGTTTTGATGTACAGCTCTAGTGGCCACTGGATAAACTTACAGAGATTAGAAGAATATTTCTTCTTTTCATTGGTTATTTTGATGTTCGCTTTTACCAAAGGGTGGTTGGAAGTGCATGACTAGCTTCAGAGCACTACCCTGCCCCCCTAATTTGACTTTCAATGAATGTTTCAATTTTTTTCTGTATTATGTGTGTTTTGACAGTGACAGCAAAAAGAATCAAGTTTTAGGAGCTACACTCCGAGACCAGCAGCAGGAGAAAGACAAGCTTAAAACAATTGACAGGCATTTCGACAGACATTCATTCTCAACAAAAAAGTCTGAAAATGCTCCCTCGCCAAGCCCAAGGAGTCCTCAGTCCACTTCTGAGCTTAGAGATCAGTGTTCCTTTCAAGTTCAGTGTTCCTCACTTCTGTCTCAGACTCCAAAAGGCCACAGGCATGCCAGGGCAGGGATCTCATTCTGTTTTGCAAGACGAGCTCAATTAAAGCTTGACTCCTGTGCATCAGTGTTCAATGATGGACCAGATGATCAATTCAATGATCAGGAGCTTCAACGGCAGAAACAGAAGGTGTCCCTGCATGGCCTCTGGTCTCGAAGTCTTCCTGTGTCACCCACATCGACACGAGAAGACCACAATGTCTTTTTTGAGTCGGTAGACCCTAGGCAAGAGGCACACCAACTATCAGACTTAACAGGTAAACAGGATGAACTGAGTGACAAATGTCTATCAGAGACTGAGAGGGACTCTTTAGGTCAAAATCCCCCTTTCTTAAATGTTGTGGGCAACGATGGAAGTAAGCTGAAATGGCCACGTGAGCTTGTGAGGTACACTTCTGATGAATCATGCGTGTCTTACAGCTGCAATCCATTCTCTGCACATTTAAAACACACAGAAGGCCAAAAAGACAACCAGGGGGTTGAAAAAACAGATCTCTGCACCCACTCCAGCCTCTCAGATCCATGTAGCAAACCTGAAAAAATCATCAAAGACATTTCGAAGCCCAAGATAGGTGTTGTGAAGCCAAAGAGACACCAATGCAAAGTAAGGAGGAGGATTTATAAGCGTAAATTAAATGTTGAAAGGGAACAGTGGATGGGCTATGCACCTGAGACCCTCTCTCAGGTACCTACAGGGGGGAATTCATCAGAGGAATTTAAAAGCAACATAGAAGAACAATCACAAATCAAGCAAAAATGCAAGAAGAAGAGGCACAAGTTCAGAAAAAAGAGGCGATCAAAAAGACACAAAGCATCTAATCAGACAAGACGGCTAACTCTAAAAAGTATCATTGTGAGCGCCTTTTCTTCACCGACATCACAAACTCAGAAGCGCCAAAGGTTGCTATCTACGGTCCACCTGTCAAAAGAAAAGGATTTTCTGCATGCTTCCATTCAATCCCCACCTGGGATTGAGGATGATTACCAGTGGTATGACAATTTCTGTGAGTCCAAACAGGTCAATAACAGGCTAGCTCCATTCAGCGACAAGTCCGGCTCATGGGATATCCAGTCAGACCTGAGTTCTGATGATGACTTGCCTGCTTTTCAATGGGAAAGAGACTGTCCATCTCCCTCATCAACTTCTTCATATTCCTGGCGGAGTGGACACTGTCAGACCAGTTCATACATCAGAAGATCTAGTCACGATTCCCCATGGTATGGTTACAGACACACATCAGACAGTCCAGATAGAGATCACAGATGCAGAGAGGACTACTGGGATTACCAAGACTCAGAAATCTACAGGGAAAGGAATTACTCTGGATTCTTCCAGAGCCCCTGTGTAATAAAGCAGAGATACAATAGCAGGAGGCAAAAGAGAGTCCATGAGGAGAACAAGAATCGAGAATACCAAAATCTAGGCACAAAAAGAATATGTATTTACAGAGTATTTGGGGATGCTGGGTCTCATGAAACAAAAAGTGATTGGTGGTGTGGGAGACTCGGACCTGGTCGTAGGAGGCAAAGAGAAAGAAACAGAGACTGGTTGAATTCTAACGTGTGTAAACCGAAAAATTATTATCACTCCAGTCCTCTTTCCAGGCACAGTCCGACTTCCTCCAGTACCACCAGCATTTCAGACCTCAGTGTAGACAGTAGCTCACCAGTTAAATCACCCTGTTATGGGCCACAACCCCATCACAGTGACTTAAAATTCCTAGAAAAGATATCCACCCAGACCAAAGCTTCACATTCAAGAGACCACACACCAAAAGCAAGGAGTCCCTCACCAGTACCCAGATCTGTTTCTAGACCAGACCCTACTGAAAAGCATACACAGAATTCATCAAATCAAAATATACCAACGAATACAAAAGTTACAGATCTTAGAGCGCGGTCTTTGACACTTCCATTGATTGGTAAACTCCCCTCTTTAAAAAGAGGGACCCGGCAGATAAGCGTCAACACAGAGAAAGCTAGTAGTTGCCATAATCAAGTTCAAACTTGTTCAAAACCTGATAAAGCAAGGTTAAACACAGCAACTGACCCTCCCCAAAAAGAAACGTCCAATCCAACGCTATCCCAAGCAAATCCACTGTTTAGCAATCCAAGAACAGCAGAACTTTGTGCAAATTCGAACCCCAAAAAAGGCTCCACAAGTCACGAAAATCTAAACGGAACCCTGAAGCAAAAATCCGAAAATCTGGAAAATGAGACCTCGAGCTGCACAACCCCTCCCTTGACAAAAAAACCCATAACGTTCACTGAAGATGAAATAGATAAGTACCGACTTCTTCAACTTCAGGCCTGGCAGCACATGCAGCAACAACACCGCCAAGAGCTCCACAACACACCAAGATATTCATCAGATATTCAAACACCTATGTTCGCTTCTGAGCCTTCGAATCAGACCCTATCTGCTCCCTGTCACCCCTACACCATAGATCAGCAAGAAACATTTTCAATTTTCTCCTCTCCCCGTCCTTCCCCCTCTTTTGCATCCCACAAATCTCCACACTCCGCTCCCCATCCCTCTCTCTTACGGTCCCACTTCACTTCTTTTCCCTTCCCCACTGTCTTTTATCCAGCTTCTCCTGCGGTGATTCTGTCAGCCCACCCACTCCACCTGATCTCAGCACCAAACCTCCACCCTCACGGCCTAGCACTTCAACCCTTAACACACTCTTCGCTTCTCTCTTCTGTGCTCAATCCGACCCACATGGCCCCCGCCAGGTCTCTACAGATCAAACCTTTTCTGCACCCTCTGTTCCCTCGACAGGACTTTCAGCACTAACCCAGAATTGCCAGCTAGTACTGGTGATAAAACAACATTTAAGAACAAAGAATCAGAATCCTAAATCTGACCACTGTCCTGGACAAAGGAATTTAAATTTTACTGCTCCACCTTTTGTAAGCTACTTCATCTGTTCCCTTTCTGTGTATATGACAATCTAGTTATGCATTCAAGTCAAGTCAATTTTATTTGTATAGCGCTTTTTACAATAGATATTGTCACAAAGCAGCTTTACAGAGTTTAGG
>JAYDZG010000024.1:3799008-3810715 GCA_034509265.1 Microcambeva bendego
TCTCATAAACAAATGTATGTGGATACTTTTATTTATTACAAAGCTTTTCATGAAACCCTTGTCTGGTTTCAACTTGGTTAAGTTTAGGGAGAGAGCATTTTCGTTCCAGAATGACAGAGGATGAAGACTCGATTTAAAAGAAAGTCCAGCGGCTGGTAGTGATAGGATCTTAACCACATACATCAATCGTGAGACCGAGAGAAGACAGACAGAAACAAACCAACAAATGGAAGACAGACAGACATACAAACAGATAGACAACAAGACAGACAGGACGTACAGACAGAAATGCAGACCCAGAGACTGACAAAAAGATTGACATTCCGGAGCACAAACCATGACATATACAAAAATATAGATAGACTGAAATAAAAACAGAAAGAACACAGACAGGTAAATACAAGGAGAAAGCGAGAAGGACAGAAAGACAGACACAGATGACATACAGTAAGACGGACATGAAAAAATGCAGACAGAGAGACACAGACACAGGACATACACTGTAGAAAGAGAGACAGACACAAATATAGACAGGTAGGACAAACAGAAGGACAGAAAACAGACCGAAAGGCAGACATATAGACGGAGAAACAGAAGGGCGGGCAGACAGACAGAGAAAAAGACGTTTGACATACACGAGGACCGACAAACAAGATAACTGGTTGGAAATCCCATTTCCACTGGGATTACTTTAAAACCAAGCCGTTTTGTGAACAGGGTTCAGCCATGCTTGAACAGGAAAGGACCTTCCCCAAAGAGCATTAGCATTGATAGATACATTGTTGTATTGGTGTTCCAGAGGGGGTGGAAAATGCTCCAAATTGTCTTGTATAACAATCAATAAAAAACGTGAAAGAGTTAAAATAAGATAAAGCCAACTTTAATTAGAGAGTCACAATAAATAAAAGCTCAGGGTTTTACTGCATATGGGACGAGATGGTTTCTAGTTGCTGGAGGAAGATACAAAGAACTATGATGACCGCTCCTATTGTAACTGATTACAACCGAGCAGACCATGTCAACAGAGCCGGTCATATCCATTAATCAAAGTGCTGCTAGAAGAAGAGTAGGGAAGAGCCATTGTCAGAATTATTTTTTTGCATCAATCTGGCTTTTCAGGAAACAAAAAACTAATTACATCAGGTTCATACAACAAAAATGTGACTGATTTATATCTTTATATCTATTGATTTCCTCTAGTTTGCTCATTTAGAATATTAAATTGAATTTAACATCGTGTGCAACTGTTTCCTGAATGTAACCAAGGTGTAAAAGAAGTTTCAAAAGCACTAAAACCTTTATTTCAAAGACAGTCATGGATCATTTTGTATCTTCAATTCACTTGTACATTTTTGACTGTGGGAGGAAACCGGCGCACCCAGAGCAAATCGAGACACCGAGAGAACATGTAAACTCCAAACAGAAAGGAAACGGATCGAACCCAGGACCTTCTTACTGAGAGGTGACCTCTCACAATGCTGGAAAAGGAAAAACAAATGTTTTTTTGTCAAACTGAAAGACCTTATCAGGGATTAAACCCGAGACCTTCGAGCTTCACATCACCAACAGAACATGCTGTGCCATCATGACACACTCAAATCCAGATTCTGTTACTTTTTTAATTAATTAAATTGTTTCTCATTCTTTGCTTCCTGTCTCCGATTCCATCTGTGCTGTGCTTATTTTCCTCTGTGGAGACATTTAAGCTCGAGAGGAGTCAGCGGGAGACGGCCGGTGATTTCACGATCTCACAAGCTCTCATTTGTCAGAGACATCCTCGGGAAAAGATTAACAGGTAAATCAGATTTTGTCACAGCAACTGGATGAACGGTGCTATCGCTGTCAATTATATTCAGATTGGATTCAATGATGTCGACATGATGCTGCAGACCTTTGCTAAGCGATGCTGAACCTGCTGTTAAACTACGAGGGTTCTTCAAAACTTTTCTGCACTTCATTTAATGGTATAAAATAATTTGATAACATTTCTAGTCAACGTTACTTGAGATGCATCCGAAGTTTTAAAATGTATACAATTAATATTAAAAAGGTTCTTGCCTCACATCTGACCAAAATGTCCTCTCAGCATGATGTAAGTTCAGCAAATTCATAACTTCATGTTACAAAGATATGGATAGAACAGTGGATGATATTTTTTTTTCAGGTGAACTGCGTCAGTGTTCCTAAATTGGCCAGTAAAGGCAGTAATTTTGAAATAGAAGGGAAAATTAGATAACAGTAAAAGGGCAATTACTGTGAATTTGACCATTTAATGGTGTCTAAAAGTTGGATTGGTCGAGTGGTTCTCCAAAATCACTGCAATTTAGCCTTTAACCACTTTTTTACTAAACTGTTACATCTAATATAAAAAATGAAGAAATTTTAAAAAGTCAATGAATTTAAAAGAATAAAATGTATCAGAAACTGCCCACTCTGACTCAAACTCACTTTTATTGTCATTTAAAACCATGTACAAAGAATGGAATGTGATTACTCGGGCCTCAGTGTGTGGAACAACTAAAACTGAAAGCGAATAAATTAAGATAAAAGTATCTGAATATTTACATGTAGCTAAACTAGAAACAATGAAATTATGAAATATATATATTATTGTGATGAGTGGAGAGAAGGGTACCACAGCGGAAAGTAATTTTTACTGCAACTGTTGCAGCAAGGGCCTCTAACCTACAATTGCAGGGCCGATCCAACAGCAAAAACCAGACAAACACAATATTAGAAATGTTGGAATCATTGTGTCACGCCTGATGGGTGTAGATATGCTATGCCTCATTGGGGCCATAAGAATTTCTCTCTACCAGAAAATCCCAGAACATTCAGTACAACTATCTAATAAAACAACACAGCAAAGCACAATAAGAAACCGGTCCAGGGTAAAATTAAGGACTCATTGTGATTGTAATATTGGCTACAATTAGTACTGAGCGATGTTTTCACATGACAATCATGATTACTCACATATTGTATAGTTTAATTAAAATTCTAACAAACCCACCACAACACACCTTTCACAAATCTGTGCAAGTAACCAGGTTCACTCGCAGAGAAAGGAGAGAAAAAAACCATGGGGAGTGTTTTACGTCATCCTAGATGCTTTAATAGTCTTTGTAAGACAGATGATTAAGTTCAGGCTTGTCATTCAGATTTCTATTTTGTTTTAATTAGGTAAGTGTGTAGGATAGTTTGTCTAACCATTATTTGCACAATTTAACCACTAGTTCTTACTATTTTTGCACTTCTGTGGTCTTTTAAATAGAATTAAATAAAAAAAATCATAATTGACAAACGTTAATAATTTGCAATTAATCAAGGTTTGTTTCCTGTAATAATCAGCCAGCCCTAGAATAAAAATTCCATTTTATATCAATAATCACATTGGCAGCTAAACTGAAATACTGAATGATTCTTAATTTCTAATATACAATTTTTCCTTTTCTTTCTTTTTTCTTGACAGAGTTCCACAGACTACACTTTCAGTTCTGCATCATTACCTCTCAAAAGCAATTTACGCCGAAAGTGTGTAATCGCAGGAATGGGCTTTTTACTGCAGCATAAATCACATCAGCAGGCATTTTCATTTTTCACTGGACTCTTTTTTTTTTTTTTTAAACGCCTTTTTTCTTCTCCTTTGCCCACTTCCTTTCACCTTTATGTTGTTCCCACTTCATTACTCCATTTCTTTATACTACCATCACTTTATAGCACCCTTTTCTTCTTACAAATCACCTGCGGTGGGTCTTGATGAGTTTCTTTTCTTTCTTTTGCGAACCATTTTAGATAAGAAATATGAACTGGGAAAAGTAATGTAGATGAGCAAGATAAAGAAGTGTGGGGAGAAGAGAGTCATGGACCTTGCATTTATTACTGCATGGCTGATATCTTCAGGATCTAAGAGATTTTTGACTTGATGGTTTAATTTGCACACTTTCTTATAAATATTTCAAGTACCATAATGAATTGTTTTCCAATTATTTTACTAAGAAAGATGTAGAATTTGTGGTTATCTTTTACTTATCCAAATGATAAAGGCCCTTTTATTAATGAGGTATTTAAACAATGCCAAAATACAAGATTAAAATTTTTGAAAAGACTGCAGTAGGGTGGCAGAGGGATATTCTGCCATCACATTAGCACACAGCCTAGTTCGAATCTCGGCTTTGCAAACATCATGCAGGAGACCCTGGTTAGCAAATTTGGAGTCTTCTGTGCAAATATAGTGAAGCTCAGGCCAAAATGAAAGGCTTGGGGTACTCCATATGTATCAGAGGAGCATGATGCAGGTTTCCTCCGCGAACTCAGTTGAGATTCCCAGCGGTGGAAAAAATGAGAGCAAATAATAAATAATCATTAAAAAGATTAAAACATCGATGCATCTATGTTTAAAAGTACAAACTCACCTAAACTAAGACTAAAATTTAGTCTTTTTATTTGGCTTCAATACAAGGGTACCGGTGGGACCGTTTATTGAATTAGCAAACAAGAAAGGCAACTTTTAATTTTAGCCGTGCTTTGTCCTGTATGTTCTGTGTAAGGGTTTGAAAAAATAAAACAATAAATGTGTGATTTTTTGTCTTCCTTCTAGGTTTTATTTGACCACGTTTTATTTATAAAGAAATCCAGTCTGTCAGTGTGTCTAATCCCTGCAGAGGTCTTTGTGATTAGCGTAGTAATTACCTTCGATGCCATAAGCTAGCAAAGCATCTGGCTAATGTAATATAGCAATTCGGTTATCCGGATGTCATGACAGCATGGGTGATGTTTTAATCCAGAATTGTTCTCCAGTATAAACAGTGTGGCCAATTCTGGAGCTTGTATTACCTCAGCAAACTTATTAACCCTCGAAAATGTTCTTGTTATAATGAACTTGGTGACTTTTCTGCTGGTTTTCCATGACGGTAATTAAAACAAATCTGTAAATGATTTAAACCTATATTTGAACATGTTAATATATATGAACAGTTATTTACTATTAACAGATAGAATAAATCTGTATTTATGTTTTTAAACTATTGGAAGAAACAGAATGGCCTTCGGCTCAGGATTGAACCCGGGACCTTATTGTAAGGCGACAGTGATACCCACTGAGCCACACTGCAGCAATGAATTGGGATGTTTTCGTCGCTCATGTACTGATATCTATTTATCCTTTGTGGTGGTTGGGCACCAAGAGTTTACTGTACATCCTGTATGATCGAGCATAAGAATCTGTTTCTGATCTGACTTTGCACATTAAAAGGTCCTGGGTTTGATCCCTAGATGGGGTGGTCCGGGTCCTTTCTGTGTGGAGTTGCAGGTGCCTCGGGTGTCCACTCACAGTGCAGTGAGGTGAACTGGAGATACAAAATTGTCCATGACTATGTTCAATATGACCTTGTGAACTGATGAACCTCGTGTAAAGGAATAGGTGTCAGTGTAAAATACGATGTTAAAATCCCAAAAAAAACCAACATTTCACACATTTATACCCTCACAGCCTTTAAAAATCCCTGTAGATAAAACCGAATTAATAATTACTGTATGCTTGTGTTAATGACAAAGACAACAACAGCCGAGCCCGCACAGGCAACTGATTAAAAAAACAGATAAATAATTAAAATATTTCATGGAACAGTAATGATTGAAATAAAATATTTATATTATAAGACAAGCTGTGAGATATTTTGGGGCTTAATTTACATATTTTCTTCTGCTGAGAAATGTAACCTTGTGAAGCAATAACTAACAGGATTTAAGAAAGAAATATTCCCTCCACAAGCATTTTACTATGTAGACATGCATTTTACAATAAATATGGTGTGGATGAGTCCGGACCCAAACCTACACCAAGTCTTTAAAATAAATGGTTTTTGAATAGGATACCTAATAAAATCATGGATCATTTGTACATTTACATCAATGTGTCAAATTCAACAGTGTCAAATTGAGTGCCGTTCTTGAAAAAGAAGAATTGAATCATGAGTCATTTAGAATGATGCAGTAAATGATATTGAAGTTAAAAAGAGAAAACATGTAATGAAAATATGAAGCAAAATATGAGCTGTGCTTGGTGCTGGACTGGTTCAAATGATGCAACGAATAGAAAAATAATCTACACACACACAAAAGAGATTATTATTATTATTATTATTATTATATTGTTTATGTATTTTCTGCATTTTTTCTCCAAATGTTAGAACAAACCCACACCCCTTCTGACATGTATGTAGCAGCCGTATGCATTTTTTACCTACTCTTTGAAACGTGCACATGCAAATCTGCACTGTGTATGGATACACACACCCAGACGATCCAACTCTTTCCTTTTCTCTGTGCAGGTGGCATGAACCAGCAGCAGCAGTCGTAACTGCAGTCATGACAGTGAAACCCTGTAGATCTTTAATCCCACCACTATATGAACAAAATCGCCGTTTATGTGACTGTTCAGTACATGTTTTAACACTATGTTGTAAAGATCTCAGCTCTGGTGTTCAATGTGTTTTACAGCTTACACAATGGTTTTATTCCAAGCATGAAGGTGCGGCCTTTTTTAAAAACCATTCTATTGCTGTTATTTCTTTTCATCGACTTTTACAATACTTCTGTTCGTCTTCTGATTTCTGGAAAGACCAAAACAACGACTTCAAAAATCCAGCCAACCACCTTGTATATGTCCAGGCGCTACTGAGATATTTAACACACTGTGGTTTGCACATCACTCATTTTAGAGTCTCCACTCTCCTCCCCCCCCCCCCATTTTAATGAAATGCATGCACCTGTTGGGTGGGTGTGACTCAAACACCTGAAAACTGTGTGTGTGTGTGGATGTGCGTTTGTGCATGCTGATGATGCAGCTGATTTTCTAATTGAGAAAGTTATACGAGGCCGTAATGGTGACAAATCATCATAAAAAAAAAAACACAAACATAGGATGGGTAAATAATGAATTGGCTAGTGATTTCAGAGGGAAGCACCATCTAATAACGGATAAATGCTGCTGAAGATCTGAAGACAGTACAAATAAATAAATAGATGAAGGGGATTTGTATTTGCAGCTAAAAGAAATGTCATGTTTAATTTATGCCATTTACCACAGACATTACAGATCCTGAACCTTATTTAAAATGAGATAAACTTTCACGGACCAGTGTGGGTGGAAGCAAATACTCATTAAGGATGGAAAAATCAGTAGGAACCAGGGGTGTAAGGATACACTCTTTCCCCACTAGGCTTTACCCACAGTGAAATCGGTCCTTTGCATTTTATCCCTTGTCTATGCAGTGCAACACGCATATGTGAGCACATGTGCCTGAAGTGGTTAAAAGTTGGGTCCCTTGATCAAGGCCTCTTCAGTCATGACCTATTGGCTCTAGGAATCAAACCGGCCACCAAAAACAGAGTACCAGAGCCCACTGAAAGTGAATATCGAGTAATCCTAAAAAATATTTTTTGTGCTCATTTTAGCTAGCTTGTGGGATTACGCTTTTTGGCATCACATCATTTCCATTTTCTGTATTAGCTCTAGTTCAATGCACAGTGTGGCTCATAAAGAAAGTGTCTGCTCATTTGGTGTGGAAGAACCTGACTGGTTTTGCATGAAGCTCTGACCTCACTGGAATGCTAACTAAGAACAGAACCCATTAGCCAGCATTAGTGCCCCCGACCTTACTAATGCGCTTGTCGCTGGATGGCAGTAAATGGTTCCTACTGATGACAATAGTGAAATGAGGGAAATGAATTTTAATGTACATACAAATATGTTATAATATGCATTTTGTTTAAATCAGCAAATAAAGCAAAGTGTTTTGAAATGTTATTTTAATGCACTGGTTTATGCATCCTAGAAGTCCTACAATTCAGTGTCTCCGATTAACCTGACTGCATGTTTTTAGACTGTAGGAGAAAACTGGAGCTCCCAGAGGAAACCAACAGACAGGGTGTACATACAAACTTTACTCAAAAGACGTGGATCGCTCGGCCTAGGGATTTAACTCAGACTTTCTCGCTGTAAGGTGACAAGTGCTACCCACTTATATTGTTTTGCATTATTAAATTAATAGCAGCAACTCATGATAGATTAGATTAGATTAGGGATGGATGAATGGAGGGATGGATAGATAAAGATTAGATACATCCATTTATATGTCCATTTATTTTTGGTTGTTCACTGTACTCCCATGCTTATCATTAGTTACTCCTGTATTGCGTCGCTCTCCAACTGCATGTTAAACTTTGCCCAAATTTGTCACGTCACTGACTTTGTCCATTTTGTGTTAAAATAAATGGCTTATTGACATTTTGTCACGCTGCATCAAAGCAATTTTTTAAAAACCCTACAGGCCACTCCAGGATTTGAATCCACAGAAGCGAGGAGGCTGAAACCCTTATCCAGTTCAGAAAGCCATTTGTCAATTTGCTCCACGTAGCGTATCATGCCTGTAAGTGCCTTTAGATTGAGTAAATCCATTACATTGATCCTGTCTTTTCCTGTGGGTCTGGTAAGTCACTTCCACCCACTGTCTGCAAACGCCAGTCTAATTAAGTTTTGCAAGATGCACTTGGAAGACAAGTAGTAACAAAATATTTAATACAAGGTAAAGACAAATAGCTATTGCACTAATAAAAAAGGTTGATCATTCCAGGAGTACCAAAAACAATAAATTGATGAAGAGAAATGCATTTTATTATTTTGGCAGTTTAGTACACTTGGAGGACGTCTCATTAATGGACTTGCATGTCTGCCATGAATGCAGGTCAATACAAATTCCAGTTAAATCAGACTCCAACAAGAAACAATTCATTCAGGAGCAGATTAGTGACACATAAGCGATGAGTTGAAATTAACCACACACCAAAAAAGTCCAATAGAAAAATAAAGAGCTACAAACTTTTAATTACTATGTTCTATTTTCATTTGAAGACAAATGACAGTTTTATTATTGCATTGGAAAAAAAATAAGTAAAATACTGTAAATTATATATTTTTAATTTATCTAAATAAATGCCATTTGAGGTAGGTACAAACTATGCAAACCAATGCTGTTCTTTTCTATTAAAAATAATTTGAACATGGATTTTAATCTGTGCTCTCTGTGATTTACAAGCTATAACAAAGCCTTCACAAGTCTGTATATTTTTATATATATTTTCTCTGGAAACCTTTTTTTTTAAAACCACTGCTGTACTAGAAGCAGAAATATTACAAGTCTAGCTAAACAAAAATCAACAATGAAAGTTCAACCATCCCAAGTTGCAACAAGGAGAAACCACAATTATGTCGGTCCATAGGTCAATATAATCATTGCTGCTAAACTTCACCAGACAATAAAATAGCATTCACCAGTTGTACATGAATGTAGATCTAGAATAATAATAATCCAGAAGGCAGCATTATGTTTCATGCATATGGCAACAGTCACCATGCCTATACACTATTACATTATGCCAGCTTAATGCGGTGAGCAGACAGTGTTCAAAATGTGCCACACTATTTCATTACATACTGGATAGGGGCCTGAATTTAGCACTCATGCCAATTTAAAGAACAGGGTGAAAAATTCACATGGCCATAAATAAATAAATAAAATCAAGCTAAATGTACATCAACAAATGGACAGAAAAGTCCATGTTTCATTACAGTGAGCAATAAATTTGTAAGATTTGCTGAACAGGAGGTTTAGTAGGGGGCGCATTAATTAATTCACCATGATGAGAAAGCAAATTTAGATTCGATTCCAGAGAGAAACAAGCTGGTAAACTCTTTCTGCTTTCGTTTCTACTACTGCAATCAATGTTGCTAAATAATGTGCTGGTGTTTGGACTTCACCAAGGTTTTTATGGAAGTTCCTGCACACAGGAATTAACAAACTCATAACTGAATGTAAATAATCTGTTAGCAATGGGTGTGGTTGACATCACCAAAAGAATAGTCACTATGTTAATAATTCAGCTTGTTTAGTGCATTTAATTTAGATTTAAGTTATTAAACCTTAAAAATTTTGATTGTAACGAATTGAATACTTATTACTTGTTAATGTTTTCGTCTTAGAGTAAGAGAGAAGTATTTTTATATGTGGTTCTAGGCATCGAGCTCTGAAAGTCACTGATCTCTGAGAAACACAATCTGGGAGATGCTTCAAAAAATATTCAGTCTGAGGGAAGTATTAAAAATGATTAAATTTAACTTGTTGAATTATTTAACATTTCATCACAATTTTAGGGGCATGTGGGTAAAGGATTGGTCTGTAGATGAAGTAAAAATGTCTTTCAGATACCGTATGTACTCATCTAGTCAGCAATCTTCCAAGACATTCTTCATAAAAGAGTGTTATGCTACACTGAGTCGTTGGTGCAGACATTCCCCCTCATAGACGATCACTCAGGTTTCTTGACAGCCAAGTGTCTAGAAATTAATGTCCCAGGGTGTGCTGTTGTTAAGTTATGCTGTCATAGCTTACCTCGAACTGACACAGACCCTGTTTTCACAGTAATCAACAGTCCATCTTAACCAAGAATGTTATTTCTCCTTGTCAAAATGTACCCGCAACAGTGTCCTAGCGTGAAGCTGGTGTCAAATCGGGTTGGTAAGATCTCAGAAATAGTTTCTCATAATTTTTTTTTTTGCTCTGGCATTCCAGAGCCAAAACATTAATCTGCTGCACCGTCCATGATGTGGTTCTTGCTGATTATGCATCTTTAAGCCACTTCATGCTGCAGTTAATAATTCCACCTAGACACCTCAGACTCGTTTCTAAAGACCTGCAGCAACAACTTGGATCTAATCAACTCAAATTTGATCCCAATTTTGCTTATGTTTGAACATGCACTTGTTTTAGACTTAAAATCTGAACAGGATGTGATGATCAGGTCCATATGCAAATCACAATAACCCTTAGTTAGTAGGCATGTAACAATGCAAAACAAGTCAGTTAATAATCGATTCACATGAGACACGATTTAAATCATCATTCAAGTTTAATGATGAAGTTTAAGCAATGTAACGATACACTCTACCCACGATGCAATCCGATGGGGAACGAAATGCATCTACACCAAACGTTGAGTCCTGATGAACTGATTCCAATTTGTGGACTCAACAGGTAAAGACTAGACTAGTGATTAAAACATCACAGCCAAGTTACCACTGTTGGGCCTTTGAGCAAGGCTATTAACTGCTTGAATTGTATCGACAATAAGTTACAATAATTCCATAATTATAAACAATTGTATTCATAATGGTATACAGATTGTGGTTGATGATGTGTATTCACCACGTGGTCCTTTTGAGAATAACGATGATGATGAGAGTTATGTTTATGATGAATACAATGAGGATGATACTGAAAGTGAGGAGGAAGGGAGTTGTGAGATCTTCATGTGTGTGTACCTCTCGGTGCTAGTGCTGGAGGCTTCAAAGTGTGTGTAGAAGGTGTAAAGATCATCCGGCTCTGCTGTTTATGGAGCTGATGATGCTGGTGGTGGTCCTGTAACTCGTGATGTGCTGCAAACCTTGCCACATCTGCCTGGAGTCAACAATGGAGTAAAAGCTGTACAGTTTTTCCCTGTACTGCCTCTTGGCTGTACTCACTCTTTCAATCGTGTTGCTTGATCTGAATGCAATAAAATGAGCATGCAACATAGAATAGAATGCCTTTATTTGTCATTACACATATACAGATGTACAGTACAACGAAATTCTTTCTTCGCATATCCC
>JAYDZG010000024.1:3840428-3853931 GCA_034509265.1 Microcambeva bendego
TAGTCGAGACATCCACATGCTATAACTTCTTGTGTATCGAGTGTAGAAAGTAAATTACGAACAACACTGGATATACACAAAGTCAAAAGTATGTGGACAAGAGAAATTTTGCTCTTGCTCAAGGACACACTCAATAATTATTTACCTGTTTAGAAGAGATAACAATTTTCTCTTAATATCATTCAGTATTTTAAGCTCAGAGACTGGAAAGAGACCTCTGAGGTTTGGAAGGTTTTTCTTTTCTCCAGGCCTTGTCAAACACCCAGAGATCTCCAGGGGCTTGACTCGCCCATCTTAGCTTATCTCTTCGTCTGCACCTGCTACAGCCTGATAAAAAAAGACAGCGGTTTAGGCAGAGGGCAAAAAAAAAAAAAGTTGACTTATTGTAGGACTCTCGAAGATCCGTTATTCCAGAGGAAAGAACATAGTTAATGCCAAGTACTTTTTTTTTCCTCAGACATGTGCACATAAAATGTGCCTTTTATTTCATTTTTTGTGAAGAAGAAAAGCCATAGCATTGATAAGAAGTCTATAAAGTCAATCAAAGGGCATGGTAAAATATCTTATAATTAACTGTCAAATAAATTGTACCGTTCTAACGTTAGTACCATGTTTTACAGCATCTTGTTGTATGAATTAGGTTCATTAATGAAAGATTTGAAAAGTTTGATCTAAAGGATCAACAACCATACTGTATACACTGTATACAAGGATTAATTAGAATCAGATCAACTGGGAGCTAATCCCGCAATAATGACTGACCATTGTGGAGGCTGTAAGAGCTGCCAATGGTTATCTAATTCAACAGTAACGGTCAAATTTTGAAAATGAAGGATTTGTGAGGCTCACAGAGAAGTAGAAATCTCATTTTGTGAAAATACGAAAAGAGAAAGCAACAGTAAAAGCAAAATTGAGAAATCAAATTTATGTAATTAGTTCAACAATAGTTGAATAATTGTTTTCATAAGAAACAAACATGTAATGGAAGCACAAAGCTAATCTATAGACTTGGTCACCTTGTCACTATTTTGTATTTCTGTTGAGCAATACCTTCCATTGATGACAATTGTCCAAAAACTGGTAGAAGAAACTGAGCAGGTTCTCTAAAATGCACCAACGTTGTAAAATGCATGACCGGAACCGGTTCGAGATCAGAGCGAAGTGTGTAGTTTCATAATTATAGATATTCACACCGGCATTAAAACACATCCGGGAGTCGGATTAATTCAACACTCAATGCGAGCCATTCCTGATCAGCATATCTGCAGATAATCGCACAAAGCTCATCTCCAGACTTGGAAACGATTTCACTGTGTGCATCTGATCTTTAGCACGAAGCAGAATTGATGAAACAGATGCAGAGAACAAAGGTCAATAAGACATTTGGCAGGAATGATTTTGCTCATTAACCTCGCTCAGTGACTGTAATAGGTGCTCAGTGGACTGCATGCACTTGGGCCAGACTTTCGCTTTACAGTTGTTTAAGATCGATAATCACATCAAGGGGAAAATCAGCGGTGATGCACGGGTTCAGCTCTGCACTGGGAGAGGAAATTACGGCTAGATTTTGTGTAAATGATTGTAGCATTGCTTGACATTTTAATCTTAAGAACCCATTTAGATGGATTTGTATTTCCAGTGCCTGTGGGCTACACCGTTTGGAGAAATGCATTGAGACACCACTTAAACTCATTAAATTAAATGTTCTTCAGCCACGATCATGGTGGGTGGGTGTGTGTGTGTGTGTGTGTGTGTGTGTGTAATTTCAATAAAATAAAAATATATTTTTCAGGGAAGCTCTAAAATGAATGTCCTTGAGCTCAAAGCAAACCCTATAAAGAATGTAGAAAAACTCCCGTGTCAAGCACAAAACCCTGACCTCAATCATGGAGTCATTTCATAACGCCAGTTCTTCTTACTCCCGTGTTTTTGTGGGAGGAAACCATAGCATCTGGAGTAAGCCCAGAGAGACGAGGAGAACACGGGGAGAACTTTACACAGAAAGGACCCAACTGCCTCGCATAGGGATTGAAACCAGGACGATCTTACTGTGAGGTGACTGTGCTACACAGTCACCATGACACTATTTATATGGAAATGGACAGACAACATAAGCCCCATACACCAATGAGTCCCTCATACACCAATGCTGCCAGAAGAGCTAAGACCCACCAAGACACTCACACAAGACATCTGATTGTTAAATGCTTTATTCCTCCTAAAGATCTGAGTTGTACCCCTCAGCTGTGTGCCAATATGATTAAAGCACCTCTGATTAGTACACAGCAGAATTTGCATAGCTACATTAATCAGAGACTTATTTCTGTGAGGTCTAAATGCCAGAGAAAAATCACAGCGCCAAATCAAATTTGTACGCTCCAGAAAACATTTTCAGCAATTAATTTCATTAAGTCTATTTTAATGTATTTTGTGTGTTTGGCTTGTTTATCATCAACCCTAAACCCAGCACCTATGGATGTATTAACATTTCAAATGAAAGTTAAGCATTGTGGTACAAAAAAAGCTCAGCTTTATCACATCTGAACTCCTGAAATGGTCATAAGACCAACAGACACCCAATGTTAGACTGTGTGTTAAGTACATGATTTTGAAATTGGATGTCCAGCATGCAATGTGTAGAAAGAGAAACTTCCCTCCTCTCAATAAATGTTTAATACAAAGAAAAAAATCTGAGACAATGTTAATTGGAAAACTAGCAAATGAAGGACAATTATTTTCGCTCACAAGAGAAACCAGGGATGAAGCCATTAAACAAATACAGACGAGAATTATTCATGAGAAACTGACTGTTCTGGCATTAGTTTGGTGATCACTGTTGCATTTCTTTTGGATTTGTTTTATGTCTAGCTCTTTTGGAATTAGCTTAAGAATTACCATCAATAATTTAGTAGTCACCACCAACTTAATGCTTAAATAACATTGTTAAATGTACAGTCATTGGTAAGCAGGACACAAATCATTGGCTTATCAGTAGTTCAACATAACTATTGCACCAATCCTATTGAAAGTACATTTAAATGTAATAATGCAGCAGTTAAGTCAAAGTGATTTGTATACAGCTTTTACAACAGACATGGTCTTAAAGCCATGATACGGAATACATTAAAAAATATATAAATCATGAGGGGGGGAAAACACAAGCAAAATTCAAGTCAAGCAAAATCTTACCTGTGTTGGTTGCTGAAAGGTTACCATGAATGTAGTCCTTCAAGTTTATCCTAATGATCCCAAAACACCCAATAATCCAGTCCATATCGATTCCAGAACCATCTTCACCAAATCCTGTAAAGTTCGGAAATTCTTTAAGCTTCTATGGAAAAAAAATTTCTTATCTATCTGCATTCAACAAACACCATCCATTGTTACTTTTCCCACCAAAATTGGATTCCCACCCACTTTTATAATCAAGCATTCTCATTGGTTGGTCCACAGTTACACAGCAGTAAATTTTAAAAGGTTGTGTGTCCACTTGCAAACATACAAAACACTACAAAATATTAGGCTTTTATTATTTCTTCTTCTTTTCCCAGTTAATATTCACATATTAATATGAATTTATTTATTTTGCCATGTGTATTTCACTTTTTTATATCAGTTGTTTGTTGAATTATTGTTCTGATTTTACCGTACAGTGACTTGGACGACCCTCCTTGTCTTTGAAGGCACTTTATGGATAAACTTGATTTAAAAATTCTGAGTGTAATGGTTATACAAAATCATAATATATTTACATAATTCAATTTTGATAAAGAATTATTAAGTATTGTATACTGTTAATTTAATTACACTTAAAATGAGAAAAATCACTGGTACGAAAATAATAGATGTAAACATATTTTGCAACATTTTGCTGACTCAGTAGAGACAATAATGGAAAATTTGTTAAGATCTAAAATAGCAAAACAGTTAACAAAGAACAAAATATTTCATAAAGAAGTACTCTTTTCATGTACACCATCTATACATCTAATGTACATGTATACTTCTACTGTGGAGGAATTCTTGGAATATCACAATATGACTACTAGCAATCATGACCTAAGCAGTTGTACATCTTCTACGGTATGAAGGTCATGAACAGCCAGCCAATCAATTCTAAAGAACATGGCTGCACCAAGCATACAAAGCCATGGGCAATAACACTGGGCATGTCTAATAATTAGATGAATCAAATCTCGAGGGCAATGCCCACACCAGCAGCCCCATAGAACCAGCCCCGATTGTGTTACAGATTCCAACCTAGGGCTACGGATTCCAAACATCCGCACTGTACGCTTTAGTGCTTTTTCACAATCATTGGAGCAATAATAGGTTTTTTATGCATGTAAACTAGAGCACACACTGGGTTACAAAGACTTAAACTAAACACACATCAAAATAAATAAACCTAAATAAAACCTTTTGTAATTCCCACAATAGTGGCAAAAACCGCACACCGTGTTACAGGTTCAGAGATAATGTTAAAAATTAGCATTTAGCACCTGGGGCATTGAGAAAAGAATATGTGGGGGGTGTGGGGTAGGGGGTCTATTTTAAATATAGTACAAGTGTATAAATGCACTAAAAGTATTTTGATCCTTGTTTTTCCCATGTGTACAAAAGATCTCAAGAACTCAAGAAATGTTTCCTGCACTTCAGCCTACAGAACTGCAGGGAAGCTTTTGAAATATGCTCTCTGTATTGTGTGAGGTAAAAGCCAAACTGCTGTTTACATGAAAGCTTTCTGTTTTTTGCCAGCCTTTCTTTCACAGCATGACAAAAGCTGGCACACATCTTCTGTACTGATGCTCATTCATACCACTCCTTAGAATAAAGATTTTTTTATCTCATTGATCTGGTTGTCAAAAAAGACACCAAAAGCTTAGACAGTTGAGAAAAAAACTGAAATCTATTAATGAATGTTCTGTTTCAACACCACTTTTTTGGTCATGGTCTCTCTCTCTCTCTCACACACACACACACACACACACACACACACACACACATACACACACATATTCACACTTCAAACTATTTTAGTTCTACAATTGGCCTGACTGCATCTTTACAGAGAACATAGAAACATAAAATAAATACTTAAAAAAAAAAAAAAAACAGATTGATAGTGATCGGTCGATAACTTAAACAGGTTAGTACTGGTCCTTAAGTCATAAAAAAAAGAATCTGGGAAATTATCTCCAAGGCAACAGTGGCAAGAAAAGAAAGTTGATACTTTCCTTAATAGGTTACTTTACACAGTGGCTGGGCCTCATATGAGAGTAAACAACGGACCCAGGAGAGATGCTTGTGGGACACCACATTTCATTCTTGTGTAAGTAGAGCATTCATTATTTTAAATTAATGTACTGATCTTGATAGGTCAGATATGATCTAAATCCCTAGACTAATCTCGAATTCAAATCAAATCTTGCTGCAATGTTTGTTTGTTTATTAGTATTTTAACTTATTGCTTTATGTTGATTAGTTATAATTACTCAATTTAGGTAGTAATTCATTACACAAGTTTCATCACTGCACAAGTTTTTATCAAATATTGTCATAGACAATGTAGTATCTTCAATTCACGTCACTTTATGCTTTTGGACTATGTGAAGAAACCAGAACACCTGGAGTAAACCCAGGCAGACACAGGAAGAACATATAAACTCCAAACTAAAATGACCCAGGATCTTCTTGTTGTGAGGCGACAGTGCTACCCACTTAGCCCAAACTGTGACAGCTTTTTAACTGTGTAGCCAACTGCAAGTTATGCCAAAACTATTCCCACATCAGTAAATATTGTCCCTGATCCAGCGCTCAACCATCTTCATTAACCCTCACCTACATGCTGACTTCCTTGTTCGTCATTACCCTGAGGTCATTTGGCCTTGATCCATTTTCAGGATCAGGAATTGTTGTTTTTCTCAATTACCAGTGTGACAAACAAAAGCGCAAACTCCAGCAGTTTCCCTGGAGATAATGAAAAAGTGATTCCATTAGACCAAACCTATTTCTCAACCCCTTCTGACGAAGTGCCACCTACCCAACTTTCCGTTCTGCATCATTAAACCCTAAAAGCAATTTACTGCTGAAAGTGTCTAATCACAAGAATGGGCCTTTCACTGCAGCATAAGTCATGGATATAAGTTCTTTCAGTTATTCCTTCTGGAAATATAGGAAGTTGTAAATATAGTTATTGAAAAGCCTTATAAGGGCAGGTTTGCAAATTATTAGTTAGAAACCAATCAGAACACAGATGGGTGGGGTTTTTTTCACAAAGGGGCAGCATGTTAGTATTATTAAAGTTAGTGTCAAAACTATCCATAAAGAGCTAGAAATATAGTCAGAAAGATTTATTTTGATCATGTGCCTATATTATTTCATGTTGAATAACTCTTGGTTTTTCAATATTTCTCAAGCTTTTCTGCATAAAACGAAAGCTTAATACTTCATCATTTATATCCCTTTGATCTACTTTTTCCATCCCACTGGATTTAAAGTCTGCTTCACTGCCATTAGCTTTGGTTGAGACGACCTCTTCTCTGACTCCATTTTCTGAATGCCAGGTTCTTTTCTTTTCTCCACACCATCAAAAATCATTTTAAAATACAATACTTTACCACACACATCAGGACAAAATGAGGGCAAAATAAGTTTCTGTCCCCAGTTCTGAACATGTTGTTCAATAGTTTTATTTACTGTGATCAATAAAGCACATTTAAGCTTCACTTAGAATCGCAAAACTCATTTCACTTTTATTCGTTCTGTTAAATGTCAAAGCGAATTGCACCATCAGCTCCACAAAGCTGCCTTGTCTGAAAAGAGCTACATGCTTTTTATAGCTGGTGGCTCTTCATTCAACAGACAGCAGTGAAGGCTCAAACAGTAAACTCAAGCATGAGTAAACACCTCAGCAATTCAATGGGTGACGGTGTCCAGGAGCGATTAGAAGAACCCCAACCAGCACACACCCACACAACAACAACTGTGTCTGATGGACACCTGGCCAAGTCCATACAGAGAACCAAACAGTGGGGCCAAACAGTGCAAGTCAATGATGGAAATGCTTAATGTTTTTTTTATTTATTTAGGAAAAAATATTGATGGCTGTCATCGAGTATTCTATACTAAACTTTCATAATAAATGTATAAAACATGGCCCGTATTTAATCATTTTCATTACAGGCCTCTGACCTTTGAGCCGATCTGAACTTTTGGCCTTTATCATAATAATTTCTTCCACCTTTTTAATATATTAAAAAATATTAAATCTAATATTTACATTATACATTTTCAGCATTAAGGAGCCTTTATCCAAAGTGACTTACAGGACAGTTACAATATACAGTCTGAGCAATGAGGGTTAAGGGCCTAGCTCAAGGGCCCAACAGAGGGTTGAATCAGCGACCTTCAGATTACTAGTCCAGTACCTTAACCACTAGGCTACGACTGGCCCATACTTCATGTTAGCTCTGGTGTGCTAGTGTGTTTTACTTACTTCTGCCAGGTTGCCACTGTTGTGCCCTTGAGAAGGTAATATCCAAGAACCAGAGGAAATATGCATTTTGAAATAACCTGTAGCACAGCAATACTAGCTAAGATTTATTAACAATTAGCCTTTAAGGTTAAACAGAACATTAATACAGGTGTATGATAAATGTTTTATTTTGCAGAGTAATAATGAAGTGAGCAAAGAACAAGAACCTTCTTACAGCAGATAATTTATCAGAGCCTGCATGGAAGTGTGGAACCTTCTACAGCATTTCTAATCATCGAACCTCTTCACCATCACTGCCAGGAGTGAAAGTGTGGTAAAAGTATCAGCTATCATATTGGCTTGTAGTCGATTCAGAGAGGGTGGCATGGGGGTTGGTCATAACTAATGGCATTACATCATCTTAGGTTTCCTGCTGGTTGAATGAAAATATACAGCCGGGTATTGCTCACATGTCGGGGGGGGGTTGTTGGTATTCAACAGGTCTCCTCAATCAGATTGTATCAGGTAATTGGATACCACAACTGTTTCAAAATTATTCTGGTGTATGGATTTGTGCCTGACTTTATAATTGAATTAAATTATGAGTACAAGTATCAACCCTACCCATATAAATCTGTACTTCACTTTACTGTGTTGCAGTTTTATGTAGGGGGGGTTGGAATTCGGTTTTGAAGTCTTGAACACAAGGATATTTACATTTTTAATTGTAGTTTTTCAATGAAACCTCATTTGACTTAAATAGTAAAGTGATAGAGTGAGATTTAATAGGTTTCCACTTTATTTGTTGTTGCTACCTTTGCTTCGCTTCATGTGTAAATCGGCCTTCCGAAGCTCTTATCTCTCCCTCCCAACATCACTTTACTTTTTGTAGCACTCTGACAGCCGTGATGGACTGCTGAACTGGAGATGCTTCATCTACAAGTGACCTTAAAGTCCAGTTAACAACTCGATGAGAAAAAAGAAAATGCAACAGATCACGGCAAGGACATAGAAAATCCACCCACATTCTTCTTTAATATTTGATGACTGCTGTACACAGCTGAGTCACATTATTGTGACCACTTCCACCGCGGCAACTGTACTACGGGATGGAGGTATCGTTTTGTAAGCTTGATTGGTGGGTATAAAAGGCATGGCAGGCCCTCACTAAGCCATCCTTGCAAATCCCACCCAAACATGACATGACACTGGAAGTAAGGGCATGACCAAGATGTACCCAGATTCACCAGACTTGAACCCAATTATACATCCGTGGGACCATCTCAATGGTCTATGGATCCTCTGCCACGCTCCTAAAGGCAGCTGTGGGATGCATGACAGACAGCACGGATCCAGAAACCTGTGATGACAGACCAGGAACTTAATGATTCATTTACAATGCATTTCATTTCTTTCTATTGAACCTTGGGGTGATAAAAAAAACGAAATGAAAACTTCTAAATAAAAGTGAAGCTTTTTATAACATTGTGACTTGACTGTGGTTGGAAACCAGGCACGAGAAGAACATGCAAAATCTACAAAGAAAGGACCCAGACTGCTGTACCTGGGACTCTCTGGAAAACGCTTTTGTGTGTTAGAGATGTGAAATGTTTTCTTTTGTAATTTGACCATTTAATGTCTTTTGGCAACCTTCATATGGTGAAATACAATGCAGTAAAACAAAAGAAAATCATTTGAAAAATGACTTGCCGAACACTGGGAAGATTGCACTTCATTCATGCACCGAAATCAGCATGAAGGAGGCATGAGAAAGCCACGAAACTCCCCTTTGGTATGTAAAATATTACAGATATTTAAACAGCAGGACAAAAAGGGTGTGCTCTTTGTTATTATGCTTTTGTCACCATGTGTGAGAGTGTGCTTCATTTTCCCTTTTAACAGCGTAATTACTTTTTCGATGTCAAAGGATAAAATAAAACTGAACATTATCTGAATGTTTAAAATGCTCGCAATTGTACGAATATAAGATCAATAATTGTGTAGAGAGGAAAGCTTTTCTGCTGTGTGAATGGAATAGAACAAGGAAAGATAAAGTTGATAAATTATTTCAATAAAGAGTGGTAAAATAAATACTTCAGTATTTTAAAGAGTACTGAAATCGAAATCCAGATTTAATCAAATGGAACCAAATGCTTAAGAGATAAAAACCGAACTCACAACCATAGACTTCTTTAAAAAACCACAATATCCATAACAATCTGATAAAAAATGTTTATAACTTGAAGTTACTTTGGCAGGAAGTTGGACAAAACTCAAATCTTTTTGTCTGCCTTATTTCTTCAAAACACAAAGAAAGAATTTCATTGTACTGTACATATGTATATGTCTTAAATATTCTGAATGTGTACTGCATATGTATAGAATATATTTAATTGATGCTGATTAATTAGTGACCTACCCTAAGAGAATAGCCTAAATACTGACAAGTACAGACCCCAGTGTCATAATGACCAAGTTACTGTTTTTGTGTCATGCTGCTGACGCATTAAACATTATGAGGATTTCCCTTTTAAGGTAGTCATTAATGTTTAAATGAACACACTCAAAGATGGAACTATTGATGCCACCTTAACTCAGAGAGAACAATACATTTTTGTTATTAGTGCATTTTTGTTTTGTTTTCCATCTAAAAGGAAGCAACATGAATTAGGTACATTTCAGTATTAACTTACATGGTAAACCTGAACATAAGCTTGTTCAATGTGTACTTTGCATTTTAATTGGCATAATTGACCATCAAGTCTGCTGGGTATTAATAAAGTGAGTGAGGTAAAAGTTAATGAATCAAGTGAATCAAGAACATGACAGAATAACATGTATCCTAATAAATAACATTACATTTCAGAACCACGATCACTTACATTTGTTTGTGGAGAATGTGGCAATTTTATTTAGACTTAGATCAGGCACTTGCTATGTATAGTTCACATTCATCCCTAAGCTGTTTAGTGTTCATGATTCCAAGGCATCTCAGCCTTTTATCAAAATATTGCCTCAAAGCTGAAAGCATACAATGAATAGTGTACAACTGATTTTAAGCATTCATTACTAATGTTTGTAAGTGTGTAGCTTATTTTACTACAATAGGCAGATGTTTCTGTGTTGCCTTTTTATTTATTTAAAAGGAGATGTGTGATTTTAGTGTTGCAGGTTGTATGATACGACAGCACTGTTTTCAATTACATCTGCTGCTGTGCAGAAGTAATAATTCATATCCTGTCACCCACACCCACAACTGATAAATCTTTTATTTATCCTACCATGTAAAACTGTCACTGTCTGAACTACTTGTCAAACACACAGAATATAAAACTATTACAGATTTGCTTACTCAACTGCAAACACTCGCACGCACGCACGCACGCACGCACGCACACACACACACACACAAACACACACAGCTGTGAGCATTTCTTCTAAATATTACAGTTGTTTTAGGCATAATAATATCAATTATATTAATTAAACATGTGACAGTGACCGTCATTTTTTCCACAGTAAACTGTAATGAACGGACACCGAAGTCTTGTTTAGAGCTTGCAGTTGGAATTTTTATGGGGCTTTATTGTTTTTGCATAGTTATCACACAGTTATCACGCACGGCGGAACATTATGTTAGCACACCAGCGCTGAGATTCTAAAAACTCTGAATCGAACCTCAGCTCTGCCATTCAGGTAGGCGTGATCTAGTGGGCACAATTTGCAGTGCCTGCAGCGGATAAAATTGGCCACCGTCTGCTGATTTTGTTAATTATGTTTTTCAAACCTAGTCGAACATCTAATAAAATCAAAAAATGAATGTACATTTCATATCTTTTTTTAACATGTATGTAAATCTTTATAAGTGTGTCAATTAAAAAGATTTAATGCAGAGCTGTAATGCATGTTACACTTAATTAAGGTCAGAGAGAAAGAAGGAGAAAGTAAGAAAATAAAGAAATAGAGCATGTAATGCACATCTTCAATTATTCCCTGTCAGGAGAAGTTTGGTCAGGCAGAGGTTTATTTCTACAATCTCATAAACCTCTAAATATTTCCTTTAATGCTATAGTGACGAGTATGGAAGTCCCTTTCTGTTTAAGAAATTCAGATTATCTGATATTATACTGAAGCTGGACACTGCTGTAGATCAAAACAGTAACTGACCTGATCTGCTGACATAAGTTTACCAAGGCTTGTGATTATGCTCAAATTAACAAAAAATGGTTTAATCCCTCAAATACCAAGAATGCATGGAAAATTGGGGCAAAATTGGTAGATATTTATGTAGCTGTCGACATGCCTTAAAATGTAATGTTGCAGAAACAGTGCAGCTCAAAAAATGATCGCAAATTATAAGAAAAAATAATTATAGTTAAAACTGCTTTCCAAACCCCACCATTATATTCATTTAATAAAGATGCATTAATGTGCATTGACATCTTGCAAATTCCATTATTAAGAAGTCACTCATTACTCGACGGATTTGCATATCGACAGGCTGACATTTAAGCAGGCCCGTGCACTCGACAGATATATCAGCCTCAGCTAAAAGAGTACCAGTCATCGACTGAAAAATTTATTTCGGAGGCTTAACGTTCCTGTGAGAGAGCTTAGTGACACAGTATTAATTATAAACCCACCACCCATTATCCACACTACTTTCTATTACTCATCTACTTTCATTAAAACCGTATTTCCCGGGGCAAATTGTCGACCCTTAATGATATTCTACGTGTTTTACCCAGTTGATCTTTTACACTTTTAAGGTTAATTAATGCCAGAGAGAAAGAAAGAAAAGCTAGGGTGTGGGTGAGAGCATGTGACACACATCTATAATTACTCGCTATCAAGAGAAGTTTTGTCAGTCAGAAGTTTATTTCAAAAGTCAGAAAGGGTCATTAGGTAGTACCAGAAAAATTGAACTGCCATTCCATGTTAACTAGTTAACTAACCCGGCATGCTCACAGACATGTAACACTGGCTGCAGGATGCTGAAAAGGTGTAGACAGCTATAGCCCCACCTCCTCTAAAAACTTTTTTACATCTAACTGTTCAGATTTCCTGTCAGTTTCCTAATAGACTTACATGACAGAACCCTTCAGAATCTCTTCAGAAGGGGAACGTAGGCATGTACCACAGAAGCGAGTCTGACCAACCGTACTGATCAGTTTTGATTGGTTAGTAACGTTCTCTGACTAACAAATTCATGAAGAAAGCGGTTTAAATCCCAGTAACACTAACTTTTCCTCGATATACCAGATTGATTTAAAATGACCTTTATAGAGCACCATATAGAAAATTTTATGTGAGAATAAAGAGTTTTTGTGCACATCGATTTGAAATGACTCTCTCGAATCAATACGAAATGGAAATCTAATGTGAGGGAAGAGAACATAATAGCACATTCATCTAATATCACCTCTGTTAGAGCAATATCATAGAAATCTAACATTGCATTTGTACAATCTTCTAAGCATATCACTCCTATACATTGACTTAAGGTATAATAACCACTCACATTAAAAACTGGTGGATGAAGTCAATGATAACATAAATCAGGGGTACCCACATTTCAGCCAGGTCAACATAATCTACCTTTTAAATTAAGTTTTTTAAATTGACTTCAAGTCCTATATTTATTATTAGTAAAACATCACACTGACTTTATTCTGAGTATCTGCACTGAATGCTTCAGGTCAGGTTTCAGTAGACAATAGCTGCTGAAACCAATTAAGCTTCCTCAGCCAGCAGGTTCCAAAATTGTCCAGCTGAGGCGTTACACTTCAAATCAATGTCAGATTTCCGGGTCAAAATTTCTGTATGTAATATGAGATCTGAATATTCTCTCTCTTCCACAGCTGAATGAAATACTCGTCTCTACCGTGCAGTGTTTTCTTTAGGTTACAAAAGAAAAAATACAAAAAATGGGGCTACAGATGAATGTAAACTTTCTACATTTGCAATGCTTTAGGCAGACTGAGGCAAAACTATGGAATTAAGACTCAATTTAAAGAATCAGTGGC
>JAYDZG010000024.1:3892507-3903526 GCA_034509265.1 Microcambeva bendego
TTGATAATTTAAGGTGACCAATTGTATTTTAAAGGAAAATACTGATCAGGTAAATATTTCTAGTATACAGTAGTAAAAGTGCATGTAAAACTAAAAATGTACTTCATCATTTTATTCCTGCAATGATCTTGTGCATCTTGGAGTAAATAAGGTCCAATCAATAGTTGCTGTGATAGCAAACCTATTCAAACTAAATATCTACAAACCCAACAACTGTGCTGCACCTATCACATTCATAAAATAGCACCACTTTCACTACAGATGTCAAGGTAGTGTGGCACAAATTATATTGCATGTAGGGAATCCCAGTCAATTTGTTGATCCACAGTTAGCAAACACAAAATAGTAAACACACATGACAACAGTAAACTGAACTGTGTGCAATATAACCCTCCTTATGTTGTGATTTGAGAACTGACCTCTCTCTTTCCTTTTGGGTTTACTTTTCTTTTTGCCTTTTGCTTGCCCTCCCATCGCTGCGTTACAATGTCAGCAACTCTAAAGTACAAAAAATACACTTTAAGCTACTTTATAATTCAAACTGCATGTTTGGTTAACGCCATGCGGGAAACGTTTTTTCCCCCAACCGTTTTCGGGAGGACCCGCCTCCTGTTTCTGATTGGCTGGTATATCTTATTTACATGCTAATATTGTCTAGTAATTCTCTACGAAAAGTAGTCTTGTTGTTATTTATCATTTGTTATATTGCTGCTTATACTGTAACTGTTATTTTTGTTGTAATGTTGGCACTACTGTTTCTACATTTGTACCCATAAAGCTACTTTGGAGAAAATAAACGACATTGTCCAATGGATAAGCTGCTAGATCGACAAAGAAGGCGGGATCTGTACGAAAACAGGTGTAGGAAAAACAAGCATGGACTGGAACGTAGTGGTTAGCTTTAAGTAGCTCTGCTAATGTCAAAATAAGAGCCAAAACATGCTTAACTTATATTAGAGCATTATAAATAATGTAACACTTATTATGTATTATGTGATTATATTGTTTGAATACACGCTTTTTAAACAGAGACCTTTTGGTTTTTACTATTACTATAACCGCTGAATTATTCTTGCCATAGATCATCTGTCGCGCCCATATGATGCATCCTAACGCGTCCCTTTACTATTGGTGACGCAATTAGTCTGCGACTCCCGGTGTTAATTCCATGTGAATGTCGGGACTCTACGATCATATTGTATAAATTGCCAAGGTAAGATCTGCGAGTTGTTTAATCATTATAAAACCAGCTGCATTATGTTCGTAAGGTGGTTGCATTATTCAGTAAGATATCTTTGATTTGGTTGACAATTGCAGTGCTTCATCACCTGACAAGGTCAGATTTCTTCCTTGTTACACAAGCTATTTAGTCTCCGTTTTATTATCTAAATCAATCAACTAACAACAATACACACATTGTATCAGGTGAACAATACACACAGGTTTATTTTGTTTCTACATGCAATTGCCACAAGATCACGACTGCGCATGCATCTTTAAGTGGTAGATCATTAGTGGAACACTGACATTGTGGCATTGTAGGGGGCGGATGGATCGAAAGTATTGGAATCGGATCAATACTATGGTTATGTGATCGTTACTTTTTTCTGTTCCATTCAGTACGTTTCTCCAGGTTTATCAGAAAGATCTCTGACATCACACACACAATTCCTTTGCATCTCCTGCTGTGTTTTATTGGGGTACTGTGGTTAAAATCCTGACACACCAGTTCAGCACTGATAGATTATAAGTTTTTGATTGCTTTGCTTTACACACACACACACACACACACACACACACACAAAGAGGGGCAATAATATGTCAATGATAGTTAAATTATACTACTAAAGGAAGGAAGGACCATAATGCACTTTGCGCACCCTACACACAAAGATGTGTGTTTAGATGAAACAGGGCTTTCTATTGAGCTTGTTTATGAATGTAAACAGAACTGAATCTGTTTTAATTTTATTTGAGCAAGAATACATATATCATATTTATTTGGGTCTGATTTTCTATCAAATAGTATTTAATTTTGTCTATGTATTATTGATTTTGTGACTATGCTTAACCTTTTTCTTTCTGTCTCTTTCGTTAACTTCATCACTCAGCTGATGGACTGACAGTCGAATACCAGCTCTCCATTTCTGACCGTTTTGACCTCTTCACAAAGGTTCTACAAATGGCCAGCAGGTTTATGGCCCGTTACGCACGCCTCTTGGCCCGTTCACCACGATCCTCTATATCCGCCGGCCACCTTCATCCAATCACAGTGCAACCAGAGCACCCACCATGCTCACTGGTCTTAATCCGGCCCTCTTACAGAACCCTAAGTCTGGGTCCAGGCCCGGAACCGGAAGAGGAACAAGCTATCACATTTAGCCGGACTGAACTCGACGTGCTTGTTGAGAAGGCCTCCACGCCGCAGGAGGTGCTGTCTTTGTGGGCAGAGCGAGGTGGCTCAGCAAATCAAGCTGGCATGTGTCTGATCCAGCTCAGCCGGCTGATGGTAGAGAAGCCAGAGGGTGCCAGGGCGGATCTGCTGAAAGACCCTCGGTGTGTGGACCTGATACAGATGGTGAACTCTCAGGTAAACTACAAATACAGCAGCAGAATGGTAATGCAGATTAATTGCATCTTGTGACTTCTGTTAGCTCTTGTCACCCAATTCTGTAACTGTCTTCAGTCAAGCAAGCTGAAGTCTCTGCTCTTGCTGCTCTTTGGTGGGGTGTTGAGGCAGATGTTATTGATTAGCAGTTTGGAGTCTTTCCAGACTTTGGCCTAAAGTGTTTGAAAACATCTGGCCTGAGTTGCATCATGGGAAAAAATACTCTTTTCTGATATAGATGACGGGGGTATGGAACGGCACGCTGGTTTCTCTTCTGCGCTCACTCTCCGTTCTCGGCCTCCCTGTTAATGCTGCAGTGATGCGCTCTCTTCAGACGGAGGCACTCTGGAGACTTCGGCGCTTCACGTACCGCCACCTGTGCTACCTGGCAGACTGGGCATCGGGCTGGCAAAGTCGGGGGTAAACTCATCACTGCTTCTTACGGTTGTTTCTGTACTTGAAGAATGTGATGATGTAAAACATAGTTTCACAAAGTACAAAGTCATAGGCTTCAGTCTTGAAAAAATTATCTCCGTATCACCTCAACATTTGTCTGCTGGTGTAATATTTTTACTTTTGTTTTTCACCAGACAGTATTAGACTCAAAATGCTAAGATAAAACCAGATCTAAGAGAACAGGAAAGGCTGAAGACCTGTGATCAACTGGAGCCCTGTGCAGGGAGTTCCTGCCTTGTGCGTAGTGTTCAGTGGAATTGGAATCCCAGGAAAAAGCTATTAAAAGTGAAAATTCATCATTTCTACATCAAATTAAACTTACATTGGTCTTGGCCTGTACAAACTACCAAAAATCTGTCTGTAGAGAGTTCTGTACACAAATAATAAGTCAGTGCATTGATTACCAACCTAAGCCTATATGGACCGGTCCTCAACCGATGCCCATTCATTATGTATACGCATGCTGGGTATGAAAATGCCCACATGGCTTATTTAAGGTGATTTGTGTATATCCCTTGTTACAGCATTAGTTGTGTGTGTTTGGCAGACAGGGAAATGAACCACTGACGACAGCTGTGCTAAAACAGCTGGAGCTGCGCTGGACGGAGTTGAGTGATCCACGCTTGATCGGCACCCTCATGAGCCGAGCTGCGCGACTCTCCCCGGCACTCATGGAAAAGCTAGAGGATAAGGTACACACACATAAAGCTGGAATGATTCGTTCCAAAGGTGTTCAGCAGGGTTGAGGTCAGGGCACTGGAGTTCTTCATTTGTTGCACAGGCTGTTCTTTCATCATGAATTGATTTAAAATCATGTCTGATTCAATGTGTTGTCCTCCTGCACCAGGCTTTGGAGTTGGCAGAGAAGTTCAGTACTGAGGACATCCGCAGGGTGACGCTGGCTTTGGCGTTGCAGGGCCGCAGGGCCGTGCCGCTGTTACGGGCGCTGTCCTACCACCTGCATCAGAAGCCGTCATCCGAGCTCAACACACCACTGCTGCTGGACGTTGCTTTTGCTTATGGTCAGTTAATGTGATTTTTATTTGTTAAGCATTGTTCACTGCAAGCAGGGAGTAGGTGTACAAATACACTATTAGTATTTGGACAGTATGCCAACAGAGCATGCTACTCGTCTGAGAAAGCTTTTTACAGGTTTTTATGAAGTTAACTAGTCAGAACTAGCATTTGTTTGGCTAGCGTTTGGTGTCAAGAAAGCCTTAGCTTATGTCCCAGTTAATTACAAAGCTTTTCAAGTGTTTTACTTCATGTCCCTTCTTAAACTACTGCAACAATTCTGGCAGCATTTAATGTCCTTTATTGTAATTACAGCAATTGTTGTTGCTGGATCGCGTGAATAAAAAATGAAAAGTTGTGTCCTGATGCTTGTGTTGACATGACCTTTTACTCTCTTATGTGTGTAGGGAAGCTACATTTCCACCAGACTCAGGTGTTCCAGAGGATGGCAGCCGAGCTTTTACCAAGACTATCAGACATGAGCTCTAATGAAGTCATGCGTTGTTCAAAATCTCTGGCCTTCCTAAAGTGGCTCCACCTGCCCCTATTCGAGGGCTTTGCCCAGGTTTGTTAAATGACTCTTAATTAAAGGCATGCCATTCTTGAAAACAACATAGACTTGTGGTCATGGATTTAAAAGAACCCTCACTTTTAAGGAATAAGAAGCATCACAGAGTTCAGCAATTTATGAAAATGGAATGGAATATAGCGCACATATGAAATTTGGACTTATTGTAGGTTTTAGTGTTACCACTTGATGTTGCTATGACACTTTGAAACTATACATTGGCTCTACGTGTTCTTCAGAGAGACTAACCAAAAATGGTAGTTACCCTGTAAGCTCAACAACAGTAATCGAATTGGCACTAGAGCCAGCGAACAAATTTTAGTCATTACCCACTGACAATATCATTTCAGCTGGTTTGACATTTACATGAACATATTTAGCTGTCTCCGAGGAAGTGGGTGGCACACTCATGGCACTTTTAGTGGCAGTCTCATGCCAAAATCGAAAAAAGTGTTATGTCAACCATATACATACATGGACAAAATTTTGAGAGGTGGGCGTGGTGGTCGGGGGCACAACCGACTTGAGTGGTTGCTTGAACAATGCTGTGACATCTACCCTACCTCTCAAAGCAATATGAAGGACAGAACATGTATATAGCCTAGACTTCACCCCATATACACACACTAATAAATAAAAGTTAAAACTAGTCAAAAGAACAGTATATTTTATAGGTTATACAGTGTACAAGCAGGAAAATTAGAGGACCCATTGAACCATTTTTTTTCTTTGCTTTGCTATTTTAGCACTATCAGAACAACAGTGAAAGGTACAGCACGCTACAGATGTGTAATCTTCTCATGGCATTCGCCAAGCTTGACTTCCAGCCAACCAACAAGGAGCAGTTCTTCGAAAAGGTAATTCATGAAATATTACACACTTGATATTTTTAAAGCATCTTATTTATATTTTATTCACCCTGTGAGTGCAGGTTCATGAAGCTTTGAAATGCAGCTGGCAGAGTCTGGAACCGTTTCTGTTGACAGATGTGGTTTGGTCACTCTGCATTTTCCAGCAGGCCAGACCAGAGTACATCACAGCTGTTGGAGATTCTATGTTTCGGAACAAACTGACAGGTTTGAAAACTGAATTACAAAAAAAATACCATAAGCCATTTTTATATACATTTTGTTATAATGTTGATTAGTATAATTCCGGTAAAATTAAAGTATATTAGGGTGGCACTACTGCCCAGTACACTAGCTCACTACAACTCTGTGTCTTGGCTTTCAGATGGAGGTGGTGCTAGAGCAGAAAACTACACGTTGAAGCTGCTTCACATTGCTACCTCAGCACAGCTGGAGTCTGGCATCCATCCCAGCACAGTTCTTCCATCTTTACCTGAAAAAGTGTCCAAACCCAACCAGACGGCTGTTCAGAGCAGCCTGTATAAAGCTCTTCAGGTGCTTACTGGAAACCACGTGAACACTCTGCGCACAGATGTTAACACAATCTACGGCTGGACAGTAGGTCTGTTTTCAACAATATATCAGTTGAGAGAATAGAATTTCATTTCATAGTGTTTGCTGTTGTTGTGTGACTAATTGTATAATAACATTATATGACAAATTAGATGCAGAGCTGGTGGTGGACTCTGACAATAAGCCATTAAACTTGGAAAGCCTTGAAGCTCCACACTTACCAGGAGGGGGCGGCAGTGAGCGCTTACCACAGGGTGCACGCAGGTACAGTGAACATCTTTTTCCTTGGAACCTACCTCCATCGATTTGTGGAAAAACCCTGCATACTTTTTTAAATGTATGGCAATATATATTGTTTTTATATGTTTTAATGCTACTTACCCTACTTATACCAGAAAATGAAACATTAGGGATGTATAACATCTGTCTATTGATACTAGATGATGTGGTCTGGGTGAATTCCAAGGGATTACTGAAGTCTCATGTCAATTGTGTTTGTACATGTTTATATATATAATATTTATTTAAATATGTAAATGGTATACGTCCATCATCAGGTGTCCAAATGGAGTATATGGGGCATACACCGTCTGGGTGCCTCCACGGACACACAATTGGCTGTGTGTCTGTAGGGGGAGGGACTATGCTCGGGCAGGGACTAATCACCAGTGCATTTATCATGGAGCCTGCACAAGCAGTGGTTAGCAGGGGAAAATAAGGGGTTGTTAACAGCACATTTCTTAGGGGGCAGGTTCACTAAGACATCTCTTAGATGGAGATAAGCGCAACAATGGGAGCAGGATTGTAATAGGATGCCAGAACACTGACTTTTATTTTGTTTCTTTTTTTGTTGTATTATAGTAATGACATTTGTGTGTGTGTTTGTGTTTGTGTGTGTGTGTTTGTGTATATAGGATGGCATTTCTAGCGTGGGAGTTCCCTCATTTTGTTTCCAGGAGCAAAGACCTGCTGGGTCGCTTTGGCATGCAGAGGCGTCACCTACAGCTGGCGGGGTTTTTAATAGTGGAGGTAGGACATGAAGAGGGAGGATGAAAAAAGTAACTTATTAAAAATGGCAGTGGTGGCTTAGGTTAGTGTAGTAATTCCCAAATATTGGGGGTGTGCCCCTTTAGCAGTGGGGTTGCAGCAAGGCCAATTAACTAACAAGAATTACAGCTTTTTTAAAAGAGTTGGATCTTTTGGTCCCAGTTAAAGACAAAAACATAGGTCTTCATTCTTTTTTTACAGGCAGTGGTGGGTGCTAATTAATAATATATGCAACAGAAGTGGCCACTATGCATAACCTTTCAGTTCACTATTCAAACTTGCTTCAAGTTTCAGTCAAATCCTCTCTTGTACTATGAAGAATCAGATTTAACATAATAAAACAGGTTTATTTCTCAATTATAAATTCCAGTGGAGCTTGGAAGTAAAAATGTGTACATAAGGGCGGTGGTTTGGGGGGTGTAAGAAGGGTGCGAAAATATTCTTATCTACTAAATGTGGCCACAGCAGAAAAAGTTTGGGAACCACTGGGCTAGTGGTTAAGTTTCAGTTCTAGTAATTAGAAAATTGTTGGGTCCCACCATTACCAAGCTGCCACTGTTGGGTCCCTTAATGCTCAATTACATTAATTGTAAGTCATGTTCGATAAAAGTTGGCTAAGTGCCATAAATGTACCAAGCCACCATATCCTAGTGTGTCTTCCATACCCATTGCTAACACTTAATTCAGATGTATTTTAATATTTTAAAGAACAGTTTAGGCAAAGGCCTTTTCCGGTTCCAGCATGAACTTGACCCCTCTATGAGGAACTTCACTCAACAAGTTTGGAATGATATGTTAATTGAGACCTTAACTTTTTCTTCTACCCTAACTGAAGTGCCTGACAGAGCTAAATAGGCACCTATTACCACAGATCCTTATTCATGACCTTGATATTGAAACTGGATGTCAAAAAGTTCAAAGCAAGTTGTCCCTATACTTTAGCCTTTTTTATTTTCTACATCTTAATACGTCTTAATCCAATACTAATATGTTTGTTTAGCCAACAAATGAGTGGTGCAAAATCTTATTCCTTATTTCTATGAATTTACTGTCGTATGAATAAAATACTGTATCTTTCACTATATCTTTAAGCATGTTACACGTTATGTCAGAGTCTGTGTCTCCCATTAATGCCCTGACATCGGTCATATAATGAGATACTTGTGCACTTCGCATTGCTGTTACCATGACCAGTGCCATTTTTTTTGCTGCAGTGGCCAGCATCACAGATGCTGTCCCATGCTGGGTTTAAAAATAGCACAGAGCTGCAGAACATGATTGAGACTCTGCAGCATTTAATTTAATCATGTTAAAACTGGATTCATGGCCGACTGGTCCCTCTATTACCTCTGAGGGAGAATTTAATATGTTGTGATGTACAATATATATATATATTATGCTAATATACTAATATACACACATATATTCATAATTATATGGACACCTGATGTGAGCTTGTTGGAGATGCTAATCTTGGTTGTTTTGTGTTCCTGCAGGTACCATATTTTGAGTGGCTGGAATTAAAGACGGATTGGCAGCGAGTGGCATACCTTAAGGATAAGATGGGCAAGGCAATCGCCGAGGACATGGCTAAGTGATCAAGGGACTACAAGGGAAATTCTCAAACCAAAGTGGATCTTAAGGGCGTTCGTACGAAACGCAGCCGAACCATAAACAGTCGGATGGATGGAAAATAAATGATCAACCTCTGAAACTGTCAGAAGCCTGCTTGTTGTCGGGTTCATTATAAAATGGATTTCCCGTTATATATATTTTTTTCCATTAAGCCTTATAATACCTTATAAAGCCAGATGATGTATCATCCCCCCGTACAGATTTTTGATTGATCTTACTTATCAGAATAACCAGACTATCAGTTCTTCTGAAAAAGAAACTGGATGACTGCTTGGAAAACTCCCTTCCACTAATAACAAACTCCCACTTGTAATACAGTTGCCTGGACTACAAGTTGGGGCTTTCCTTGTTTCCAAGGAGACAGTGGTGCAGTGTGCATTGAGAAGAGGTGCATATTGACAAGATAAATATTATACTATATGTCAGTTAGTTTAGATTCATCTGTGACGATCAAACAGAACAAGTTAATTACATGCCGTTAATACAGGTTTAACAGAGTGCATTGAGATTACAAGCATGTTTGGTGATACATCAGTCTCTAGCCCAGGGGGTTTCAACCTTTTTGGACATGCGCCTGCTTCTGTGTGCCGACCTTGAACTAAAAAGCTTACATTACCAAGGCTCGTGATGAGATATTAGAACAAATTACATTGTGCGCATCATACATACTATGCAAGTTGCCTGATTTAAATATTTACTATGTAACAGTGTGTGTGGTCAGTGAGACTACTCAAACATCTTCAAGTCTCAAAGGTACTGCTTGCTTGGCCAGACAGTCAATAAGCCATGTCTGAAGAATATGGTTGGATAGGGTTTCTCTGCATTGCTGCTGTAACTGCAACTCCTGTGGTCTGGACAAGGCAGTGCAATGAGTTGTGGTGGAATACACACAGCAGAGCATGACCGTCTGTTGGTGTAACACACGTCAGGGTGGGGACTTGCTGGTCGGCAACTTTCCTCAGCCAGAATGGGCTGGCGGGCATTTTAATTTGGGGTCAGTTTGAGGAATTCCCTAACCTGTTCCAGCATGCCATGTGTCCTACAAGCTCATGCTGGTATCCAAATACTTTTGGACAAATAGAATACTTAATGTCTCTCTTTTTAGAAGTTACGTCATGAGAAGGCTACTGTCAAACTGTGGAAACTTGGACTGATGAAGCAGTAAATCCATCATAGAGCTGAACTGTCTAAAGTATTCTCTTTATTTAGACTTTAAGTCTTTTAACAGCTTGGCAGGATGAAGATTAGCTTTACGGAAGGCTGACTGCACATCATTATCTTGCAAAGCCATAAGATGTGACAGTCCTACACTACACCTCTTTAGATCCTCACTTCTAAAGAAAAGGTCCCTCCTCCATACTGTCTCTCTTTAAAGTTTACCTGAAAGCCAAGTACTGATATAAAAGACTAAATTTAATGTAAAAGTGAATATTTTGGCCACATAGTATATGTTTTAGCATTACGTATTTATATAAATATGAAAAATAGTAATAAAAAAAGGTTTGTATCAGACTCTGAAGTGTTAAAGGAGATTTTAGTATGAGAGAAGGGGTAAGCTGGGTACTTTCCTGCTAAGCATCAAATGGCAACTCAAGAAAAACCTGGACATCGTCCCGACATTCCACAGAATTGAAGTCCAGGAAAAGAAAGTGAAAGACGGATGCAAGAAAGAATCCTAATGCTGCCAACACCGGAACTTTACCCTCTTTCTTTTCTAAAGAAATTAATGTGATTTCTCAGCCCAGTTGCCGTGGAAACATTGGGTCTGTTTTACTTCTGTAGTCTCCATGTTATAACAAATATTAATCACCTTTAGAGTGAGCTACAAACATTTCTGCGAAAAGAATTGTGACGTCTGATGAAATGAATATATTATATTTTGGTAAGAAACGATGTAAGCTCTCAGTATTAGTGATCGGTCGTGTCTGAGAGCTTACAGTCAGGATTTCCATGTGATGATGTGAAGGCAGTGGCTGGCATCAGTAGCTACACTGTTAAAGGTGTCATAATGGTATAATGCTAAAAACAAAATGCATCGTAACGAGGCGGTAGGAAAGTGATGTCATTTGATTTTAAAATTTATTAAAAAATACAGTGTGGGGATACTTTTTAAAGAAGCCTCGTACAAATTTAAACTTGTTAAATACAACACTTTAAAGAAGAAGTTATATAATATTTAGGTTATATAGTTTTAAAAATTCCAATAAGCGTAAGTGTTAACAGGTTAAAGTACTAGGATTGGATATGAAAGAAGGATCAATTAAATGCTC
>JAYDZG010000024.1:3933975-3945150 GCA_034509265.1 Microcambeva bendego
CTTTTTTGTTTCTCCTGAAAAAAGTTACACATGCAGCAGCACATATCTGAAATGTCCCACAACAAGAAACCTTTTGCTGAGCAAGGCTCCATAGCTCCTTCACCTGCTTCACTACCTAACAAAGTTACCTTACAATGCAACATCCTAGAGAAGTGGTGACATACTGTACACACCCAGGGGTGTGACTAAAGAAGGTTTCATCAAACCTGACCTTTGTATAAACAATACAACTTCTCAATGAATACAAGGCTCCATAGCTCAGTGGTTAGAGCACTGGTCTTGTAAACCAGGGGTCGCGAGTTCAATTCTCGCTGGGGCCTTCCAGTTCTTTTAAATTGGTGGATTCATTCAAATTTATGGTACATTGAGAAACACATCTAAACCACCTAAATGAAAGCTTGAAGAAATACAAGTCTCCATAGCACAGTGCTTAACCCCAGACTTGTAAACAAGGTGTCTGATTTCTTATAATCTGATGAACCAATCGGATGCAGCCGTGGCCTGGAGGTTGAGAACTTTGTAATCAAAAGGTTGTCAGTTTGATTTCCAGAGCCGAAACGTCATGACTGACATACCTTTCGGCAAGGCACCCATCTCTAACTGCTCCCTTGGTGCCGTGGTTAGGGCTACCCACCGCTCCTGGCTCACTGCCCCCTAGTGTTCACTAGTGTGTAAGTTCTAAACTTAATGTAACCGAAGGTTCAAAATATATGCACACTTATGAATGACTTCTTATTCCATTTCAACACCCACAGGTGAGGTCAGGTGATCTACAGCTAAAAACTCACATGTACCTAATATGCATCCTCTTGGCTGCTCCTGCGATGGCCCTATGATGGACTGGTGTCCTGTCCATGTTTGTGTTTGCTAGGCTCACTGCAAAGATAAAATAAATTGAAAATAAATGAATGTGTATGGGATGAAATGTTTAACATACCTAGGGGAAGCATGCCACAATATAGACAGACAGTAACAGAACGCATCATGACCCAAAAGAATGACCCAAGAGCTTGGATGAACCAGGTACCAGGTACCAGTACCAGGACTCAAATGACTCCTTTATGACTCCTCATGATAAAAAAGTTTTAATTTAGTCATATATTAGCCTTGGCTTGGGATAAAAATAGGAATTCAATGTTTACATACCCTAGCCATGTAGGGAAATTATTAGTTTGAAAATGAGTGATTAATTATCAGTTCAAAAGCAACGCTTTAGAAAAACTGTACTCAACTAATACTGGTGTTAGAACCAGAGGTCTCAAATTCAGTTCTTGCTGGGGCCTTGTAAACCATAAGTAGGGAGTTTAATTGTTTCCTAGAGTTAAATCACAAGCAACAAGAAGACAGTGGCTAAGTGCTAAAAAATAAATAAATACATAAATATAAAAATGGATAGATCCTCACAAGTTCCATCATTGCCATGTTAATAACGTTTGGCCCTTGAGTAAGTATGCTGTTTCCTATTATAGCACTTCTTTCACATACCTTTATTTTATTGCATTATTATTATTATTACAGTGACTAAATGTTCATTATGTTCAGTTACATGAATGGAGATTAATTATGCTTGTATTGGGGGTTAAACTTACTAGTGGACTGTGCTCACATGCTGTTTAGCTACAATGTCTACATACTTTTGCCATTACAGTGTAAGCCTTTAAATGTGAATTTCTTTGTATTTAGGTGGTTTGAGAATAAAGCTGACCCGGCAGTAAATACAGACTCACTGCTAATACAGATTGTGTTCATCCATTACTAACCTACATCAGATGTTTGAGGACTTTTAATGTTTGTTTGTATTCCCATAGATAGATCCTCAAAGTTTAACAAATGCAGTCCCAGAACCTTGTTACACCGCATTTTAACATAATATTAAAACAGAGTCATTTAAACACAAGTCGTATTTCTTTATTTACCTCACATATCTTCTCACTGTGTAATGGCGTTTCCTGCCTTTTACCTCACGGCTAGGATTCGACGTGTCGTTTATGAACGTGTCGATTCTTCTGTTGGTGTCTGTTAGTCACAATTTGTTAAGAGTCGTTTTATAAAGTTACACAATAAAAGAATTAAATCGCTAACTTTTTGATTGAGATACACTACGGCATAAAAATTAGTCGTTAACGAACAAGGCTCCATAGCTCAGTGGTTAGAGCACTGGTCTTGTAAACCAGGGGTCGCGAGTTCAATTCTCGCTGGGGCCTGGAGTGAGATTTTTCAGATCACGTTTATTAAGTTTGTAATATAAAACTTTATTAGTCCCACAGTGATGGAACTTCAGGTGTAGAAACGTACTCAGTAGTCAGAATATATAATAAAAGTACAATATACACTGCAAATGATAAAGATCACAAAACACATTCAATATTTTTAATGTGCATCTTTAATATTTAAACTTTTCTACTTGAAAACTCACATACATACTGAGTGTGTTATTGGCCAATACATTTCAAATACAAGTAATTCTGGTAACCAGTGGTAATAAAAGTCTTTATTTGAAATTGCTTTAATACAGGACAAACTGTACATGCAGTACCAGAGTAGTTCACAGTACTTGTGTTAAAAAAAACTATTTTGATCATCTTACAGCAGGAGGAGACATTTTCAACCACTTCGGTCGACCTCATCTTGAAGAACTCCAATCTATGGCGAAATATTTTTGATATGATGTCAACAAAGCTCATTTTCCCTGTTAAAGCTTTGTGATTTCTATTATTATAATTCATCCTTCTTACAATACAGAGTAAATTTCACTCTGAGTGACTTCAAAACAGTGCATCGGTCCCAAGCCTAGATATATAGGAGCATCAGGAAGGGTGTCCAGCATTAAAAAAATGCTAAATGAAAAAGTGGCTCACTGTCTTTTGTGGAGACCCCTAAAAGAAGCAACCGAAAGGACTCAGTCACATGTACTGGATGTTTACAGAACACATTCTTATTCAGGCATTTGCTTTACCACACTATATGACAAACCCCATGTAGGTTTTTTGTTAACTAACATGATTCTATTCTATGGTAACAAATTCTTCAGTATTTCAGACGCCTGAGACTTCGTAAGTGGCATATCTGGCTCTCTCAAAAGAGACGGTTTGCCCAACTTACAGGAACTCACTTGTTCCCTAAGAATGTTGTGATGTACAGTCAGAGTCCAATTTGGTTTCATGTAAAAGGCCAAAGCCACATGATCCCAGACAAAGTACTGTGCACTCCTCAAAGGTATGGCATCCACTTTACAATTCACTTTATCTACCTTCAGCCTGTGTCTGTACTCATCTGAAGGAGCCTGGCAGCACCAGGTGACACTACCCTGACTGTATCCGCATACTTCTGGATCATCAAATGGGAGGCGAGGGTACATTCGAAACATTCTGATGTGTCGTGGATGCACCAAAATTGAGTATTCGATCTCTTTTTGGTAGACCTTGGTATATAACACACGCAGAATTGGTGCAGTTTTGTTACAGAACTGCTTGCTGTAGAGGGATAGGAGATGCCTCAGCTGAAAAGTAAAACGGAAGTTGCCATAACGTGATTCTTTCTGAAACGCTGGCGAGGTGGTGAAATTTTCCAGAAAAGGTTGCTGGTCATGGTTATATTCAGAAAAATTCAAGGAATTAACAAAATTATGCTGCGCCTGGCTAATGTCTTCCTCAGTCACATATAGGCTCCACCATAGGAATCCGTCGTCCTGGGTTGCCCGGAATCCACCATCGCTGAAGATGCCCTGCATCCCAGTCTCCCCCGTTACATGGCACACTTGAGACACGTTAAGAAACAGAGGTTTGGGATATCGAGGAATGTTTTTCCTCTTTAGGTAGCGCTGGTCTACTAAAGGATCTTCTTTCAGCTCTTCCAAGAGTACATGCTCTCCTTCCCAATGTGAATAAGATTTTCCTCTGGAATTTATTTCTTGACTCCAATCTCTGAAAAAAATGGGTTTACACGTTTCATAATAAATCAAATATTGTATACACGTTTACTTATTAATTAAATTATTCATTCATTTATATAAATATTTTCCTTGAGTATAACATTAATATGCAACGACCAGGCAATAGATTATGAGCATTGACAGGTGAAATGAATAACACGGATTGTATCTTCATCATGGCAACCTGTTAGTGGGTTGATATGTTAGGTAGTAAATGCACATCTCATGCTCAAAGATGATGTAAGAATTAGGGAAATTGGCATTTGACAAGGGCTTAATTGTGATGGCTAGACAACTTGGTCAGAGCATCTCCAAAAAGAAGTGATTACTGGTTCTGATAGAAAGGTGTCAGAATACACAGTGCAACACAGTTAAAGGGTTTTGCAGCAAACTTTCTAGACATCATTATTTACATTTACATTACAAAATGAGAATTCTTTCAAAATTAAAAAACCTTCACACAGGGAAGCTGAACCATGTCCAATGCATAGAAACACTAATTTATTTTCAAATGTTGTTACCTGCCAGCCATGCATGCCAAAGTTGTAGTCCAAATTATAACAGTTCTCCTCCGTACCCTGTCACACACACACAAATACACTGACATTCATGTTCATTTGTTTAAAACATACATACAGCAAGTGACACACTGGGAAAAAAAACATTGTGTATAAAACATTGCACTTAAAAAAAAAAAGCACATGGGTTAAAGGTGATTTTTCCATTGTACTTTATAGTGTGGTACCATGGTAGCAGGTTGAGTGCAGTAAGAAACAGTGCAGATTATTGATTGGTCAGAACAAAATGTTTTGAAAAATTAACATATTTGTAAATCTACGGATTTTAGCCGAATTAATACTTTACCTTACATTTTGGTGGTAGTTCCAGTTAATTCTACCATCCTGACAATTCCTCCATAGGATAGTATTTAGGTTTTCATTCAAACCCTGGCAAGACATGATTTCTCTTGGTTCAGTTGCAATTACATGGATAGACACAGTTAAGTTGAATGTCGTGTGTGCTTGACTTGGCGAGTATCGTATGATTGATTAAGACAAAAAAGGCTAGCAGTCCAGCTGCACATAATCTTTATTTCCAGATTACATATAAAATCAACAAAACATGTAGAAGTACAGTCTGAAGCAGTGTACATTTATGTATATATATATACATACACATACACACTCACACACAAGAACTCATACTGTGTCTATGGATGTGAGACATTAGTGCTGAGTATTTAGTCTAACACTGGCAAAATAAGAAAATGCAGTTACAGAAACATAACAATTGAAATCAACAACTAATATAAAGAAAAAAAATAGATATTGTAGTTATAAAAATTTTGTTTAGCTCCGTCTCTCTAATTTTACGTTAACCTGACATTGAAGAATATATTTTAAAAGTCAGGACTGATGAAGTAAACCAGTAATATTTTATCACTGAACGTCTAAAACACAAATATAATTATTTCTGTGCATGTGCTGCTGAGACCTCAAAGTCACACTTTATAAACTCCTCTGTGCTTAGTTTAGGATCTGCTCCCTGACAGAAGCTTAGATTGTCCAGGAGGGTCTCCTTGTTAAACTTAAAGACCTTATCTTTTGGCACATGGAAAGCCATCACTACATGGTCCCACATGTAGTACTTACTTTTCCTTGTAGGTATCCTGTATGCTTTCAGATATTTTTGACCTAGTCTAAACCTGTGTGTTTTACTCATACCCTGTGGTTGCCACTGAATTGTATTATCATGGAACGTACACACTGTGGAACTCCGAATCGGTGGATAATTATCAAATTCTGTCTGGCCATCTGGGCCATAAACCACTATGGCATACATAACCTCTTGCTTGTAAACCACTGTTCCATATATGCTCATCTGTGGGGTCTGTCCCATGCAGAACTGCTTAGAGTATTGGTCCAGCATTTCCTTTATGGAAAAAGTAAAACGGAAGTTTCCCAACCTAGAGGACTTGAGGAAGGCTGGCGAAGAGGTGAACTTGTGCAGGAAAGGTTTGATGTAATCAACATTACAATGATTAACCCATTCATGTTGAGAAATGAAATGTTTCTCAGCAGCTTTTATTTCAGAATCAGAGACAGATAAGCTCCACCACAGAAGGCCTCGCTGAGGATCCTTAAATCCACAGTCGTTCAAAATGCCTTGAAAACCACTGAGGTTAGTGTCATGGCGCAGATTGGACACTTGGAATTCGACTGGATGAGGGGACTTTGGGATGAACTGGTATTTATTTAGGTAGTTGTTCCTTATCTTTCCTCTGAGACTCTGGAACGTCAGGTGCTCTCCTGTGAAGGGCTGTCCACTGGATTCCCCTTTTGTGGAATAATGCATTTTTGGTATAGGCTGTTTATGATAGTAAACTGGCAAAAAAGGGAGAAAATAAAATAAATATAATATTCTTGCTATGTTACTGAAGTTAGTAATGTTGAAGCTTTGTGGTTCCCAGCTGTAAAGCGACCTTGTGTTTAAGACACTATTTTAAACTAGAACAATGATATTTATAATATTTAAAATTATTATTGTCACTATAATAAACAATTATTCTTATCATTAAATATGAAGTGTTACGAGACATTCTAAAAAATCACAATCGTTATAGTGAAAGAATTGTTAACGTTTATTATGTCACTTTCTTATTTCAGTTATTTCAGTTATCATACTATCCTATAATAAATAAAAAATTTCTAGCCTGCATAATCCTGTAGAAGCTTTCTTTATGTTTGAAACTTCAGAATGCAACGTACCATGATTTTGCCTCCGAGGGAAAAACATGTTTGGGTGTGGGAGAGGAACAGATAATGGTCCTGGCCTTCACATGCTGTACTGTTCTCGAGAAGATTTAAGAGTCTAAATATTTCTTCAAAAAAAGTTACTTTACTGTTTTCTCCAGACTTTATATGATAGTCTTCGTCATGTACATGGGATGTGCATGACCTATTTTTTAAGTATAAAAGGATGAGAGTGTAAAAGACTGCTTAGGGATCATTGTATTTGGGTTGATCTCTGCACAGACAATAACCTGCCTACTACTTTATTCCAGCAACTCTGTGTCTGTGCGAGTGGTTTTCCACTAGTTATTTATTTATTTTTTTTTATTTTTCACATTAACTGTAAAATGACTTTCCTTAGATTAAAAAAACGTAATTTCATTATGCGTTGTGTCCATATTTGTGATTGATGGCTCCAAACATGAGCATAACTCAGATATATTTGCAGTGGCATTTTTGAAAGGCGGATGTTGGTTAGAAACAGAAACTTATATAAAAGAAAAAAAAGAAACTTACCAGGTCATGGCTACAATGTTTTAGTTAAATTGGTATAAATTAAAACAGAGTATACAGATGTTAGTCTGTAATGTATGGAATGAAGATTCAAATGTCGGTACATGGTTAATTCCTTTAAGCTTTATTTTTTAGAGATGTTCCTTTTATGGTTACTTTTTCCCTGTACTACATGAGTGATGAATGAAAGCTGCTGTACCTGTTGGATAAATCTCTGTGGCAGAAAGCAGATTCCAGGAAAAAAAATCCAACCGATTAGGTATAAAAAGGGAAGCGTAAAATCCTTCTCTATCAGTTCTTTGACTACCTTTCGAGCTTGTACTTTGGACTTATCATTTGTTTCTCGAGAATTAAATTCTTGTGACCAACCTTTTAAACTGGTCCAGTTGTGGTCTCACTTTATCTCCATGACATTTTGTGGCACGGTCCTAATGCCACACTTTTCGGTTAAACGACAGCCAAAAGTACAATAAACCTAACTTCATGGACATCCCACTAAAAACATGACCTTTAAAATAACTTAAGAAAATCCACAACTGCTATAAACGGCTTCCTGTTTCTCCCTGTACCCGTTGCTTGCAGCTTTAACCCGGTCTGAATATTGTGACCTGTTACATTTGTAAATCTTCTCATGAGTTTGAAAAGTGAATGAATGCAGTAAATAAGATTACTCACCAAAAGACTGGAAGACTTCCAGATTCTGTGCCTCAGATGAGCTTCACTGCTGTTATGAAAACACTTTATAAAGACATTGGTTGCCCCTCCTTTTTAATGGAGGAACTGTGGCTGCACACAACAATGCAACCAACTTGATTTACTACTCCAGATGCCCAAAGAATTTCGACCACCTACTTTATCTTGTGTTCTGTTGTAAATATAAGAATGTCTGCATTCTGGAAGGAACAAATGATGTAAGTCATTAAAGGACAAATGTGTCTTTAAACTTGTAAACTTCTTATTCTAAGAGTTTTAAATTACATTTATAAACTATCATTTATATATATTATTTATATAACACATTCCAACATCATGTTTGGTGTTAAATGCATTCTTATTTAATTATTAAAATTTTAAACTGGTGTTACTAGTATTTACCATGCCTCATTTACATTGTAGATGTATTTCTTAATGCTGCCTCGCTCTCCCTTGAGTAAGACATTTGAAAAGCCGTCATTGTTGGCATTCCACCCAGAACACCGCTAGACACTCATTGATTTCTCTGGGACAAATTCTCTCCTCATTGGTTTGGTATATAAATCAGAAACATTTAAGTGTCGTTCTAGGACAGTCCATTAAGGCTCACTGATCACCTTTATAACTTGGATTTGACCTAAGGCTGCGAATATTAGTCAGTCTCTACCAGAAACTTCTATTCACTTTCAGCTGACTCAGGCTGGCGAGATTGGAGTTAAGAGTAATGTGTGTTATGTAAGGAGACTTTAAAGAGAAATTGTTCAATTGGCAGTTTAGAAAATTCCTTAACTTCATGAACTTCCTATGCTTTAATAATTATTATTATGTGTAAAAAAAATCAATCAATCTTTTCTTTCACCCAGCCAGGTTGACAGCACCACATCAACAGTATAAAACGAGTAGCGTATGAACACCTATAAGCAATCGATAATGTAGAAAAAAATATCGATTTATTTACATGTTACATTAAAAATCCTGAATTCAGTTACAAACGTGTAAAAACAAATCTGAATAGAAATAACAAAAGCAGTTAAAATTACAGTACAGCCTATAACAGACAAGAAAATACACAGAATAAAAAAATCTAGATGAGAAATCGTTTGTCAACCAGAGTCTTTGCAGCCAGGTTCCGCCGACCCAGGCCGCTGCGGATCAACCTGAACATCTGGAAAAAAAAATTAAAGCAGGATCATTGTTTGTTGGCGTCGATTATGTTTATCTGAAAACAAACACATGTAAGCTTTTTTTTAATTTTAAAGCAATGTATTCAACTTTAATAACAACTATACTATGGTTAAAGACTTAGGAGAAATACCAGGTGCCAGACAGGAACACATTGTGGTCATGGCACCAGCGAATCCTTGGCATAACCTCGCAGGATCTTTCGCTTAGTTCACAAAGCCCGAAGCCAAACGGTTTTCATCAGGTGGGAAGCACCCAGAGAACCAAAATCCTAAGTCATGCAGACACATGTCATTAATGAAGGCAGTAATAAAACCAACATTACTGGAGCTGTGTGGCACCAACACTCTGGTAATACAATCACTTTATTCTTCTCACTTTATCGAGGGTATGGGAGGGACACCTAAACTCAATAATTAGCAGATACTCTCAATATTCTTGGTCATGTAGTGACACACACAGACCTACCAACAAACACACCAACCCACACACACGAATACTCACCAGTTGTTGTAGGTACGTGACCACGGCTGCTAGTACGAAGTTCTGGCTGCCGAGATCCACCACGCAAAAAAAGAGTGTGTCAAAAATCAGGAGCGTTCCTTCATTCCCATAGAAGAGTACCTCAGCAAAGGAATACGAGTCATCTGTGAGGGAAGCACAGTTATTACTATTACTGAGCCAAAAAAAAACTGCTGTAGAAACATAGACCTGTATGACTTAATTTAAAACCCCCTTTTAACTGCCTCGTTTAAATAATATCTATCTGTCTGTCTGTCTGTCTGTCTGTCTGTCTATCTATCTATATCTATCTATATATATATATATATAGGACAAGATCAGATTTTGTTACATGGTCATAATGCTAAAGACCAATTAAAGATAACACGAGTGCCCAGGAATAACCTTGTACTTCATGAATAAAGATTTCCCCCTTTTTCCCAGTTTAACAGATAATCCGACAATTACCACACAATGATCCCCAACAAAACGTTCTACAGGGCATGATATCATCAAAAGATTTTTGCATTTTACTTTCTTTAATGGCCATCTTTGCCGCATAACTAACGCAATTTAAGACTGCGCACCACTGTACTACTGCTAATGGTTTCAGAATAGGACATCAACAAGCTTATGGCAAGATGTCCACATACAGTACATTCGTCCAGAAAGTGTTCCCTGTCATGTGACCAACCATTGTAAAAGATGCTCTTATCCAGGGGTTCGATAAACTCCATTCCGATGACTCTCTCAAAAAGCAGTTTGTCTTTCACAATGTAATCCATCTCACGATGAGCCTGATAGGAAAAAAGGAGCTTAATGTCAAATGTTTAAGCATCATTACGTTTAATCAAGAAAGAATTCAAAAACGAATGACATCTCACGTGGTCGACGACGGATCCGAGGAAGCGGTTCATGGTGTGGTACGCTTTCGTGCTTTGTTCGAATGAACCGGCTGAAGCATCAAGCAGCCTCGAGGGACCATTTCTCTGCGTGGTGGAGAGGAAGATGCATGACAATTATTATACAAGTAAAAAGTGTGTTTTTACATTTCGGTTTCATGTGGTTTTTTATACATCATGACCAAGGTTGTGGGTATGGAATCACTGGGAACAATGCAGTACCACAATGCAGTATGATCCCAGACTGGCAGAACGAACCACTGGGGATTTAAACCTTGGATTCAAGCAGTAGTAGGCTGAGAAGCAAATAATTTTAACAAAATCATTTGTTTTATATTATTATTCATATTTATATTTCATTTACATTTTCGGCATTTAGCAGACGCCTTCATCCAAAGTAACTTACAGTACAGTTACAGTCTGAGCAATGAGGGTTAAGGGCCTCGCTCAAGGGCCCAACATCAGCAACCTGGCAGTAGTAAGCTTTGAACAGGCGACCTTCAGATTACTAGTCCAGTACCTTAACCACTAGCCAATATTCAATGATAAATAAACTAAGAATATTTGAGGCAGCCAAGTTTCTGTGAGTGGGCGCCAGATCCAAGATTTTCCCCCTGAACTGATACAATGGCGACATGGAGCATCTCTTAAAAACCATGTG
>JAYDZG010000024.1:4044058-4055232 GCA_034509265.1 Microcambeva bendego
AACCTGGTAGCATGTCTTTGGACCGTGGGAGGAAACCGGAGTACCCGGAGGAATTCTAGTGTAATATAGTACGGTGCTCTTAAAGTGTGATTTGAAACAGAGCCTCTGAAATGCTGCACCACACTGTGACTCTTACCGGGGTAAATGAACTCGTAACATATGAAACTTTAACATAAAAATGAAACTGAAGTGCCGTCATGACTAATAGTTCAGGATTACTATTAACGACAGGATTACTATTGCTCTCCAACATCATCAGATCATCCGTGCTTACAAGTGAGTCCCATTCAAGCTCCGGATTCTAACAATCCTAATTTCTGGCCTACATAGACAATTAATCTGATACACAAGTGTGCCTTGTTTCTACCGACCAGAGCCTCTGGCTTATCTTCATTTAATTGCAGGAAATTACGAGACATGCACAATGGTTAATATAATCTCGGCAGTAGAGCAAGCCAGTGCGCCTTGAGGCATCATGTGCTCAGGATAGACATAGCTTTGTGACTTAGACACTGAGGAAAACAAATGTTATATTTATTTATGTACTCGTTAGAGAAAGTAGATATAGATTAAACAACAGACGGTCCCAGAATGAATTCATTCCTGACATTCTTACGACGGTGAACAGAGCTCTCCTTGTTCTAAAGATATCTCGTGAACTGGCGAGCTCCGTTACTGGCATATGATTCCAGAAATATGCACTGCACTTATGGTGATGGTATCAATACAAAGACTGCTACCCACAATCCACTAGAGCAGAGGTTCTCACCAGATGTACAGTCGCAATCGGCAATTTTATCCACTTCATCTGAAAAAGGCTTATAAGTTGCATAAAATCCAACAACACTGCTGCACATGACACACACACACACACACACACACACACACACACACACACACACACACACACACACACACACACACACACACACACACCCCCCATTACCACGTTAGCGCCAGTGTAGAGCTGAAAATGGTTAAAACCTGAACATCATGTGGGAACCTTTCAACTAATAAGTGTGGGGACGGCAAAGCGTCCATCCGGGCTCTCCCGTTAGGCGTCGCCAGGGCAGATTGTGGCCTGGATTATTGATTTCTGCATAGTTGTCAGACTCTCATAATGCAATTTGTATGACCCCAGTGCAGCCCGAGGAGTCATGCTGCTGTGCAGAGTGTAGTTGTGTTGATTTGTCCATACCTGGACAGTGCGACTGGCGTTGATGTGCTCCTGGTGCAGCCTGTCCCACTGACACCTTCTCTGGAACTGAAGATTAAACGCACATTTAGTATACCGATGCTTCCGACTAGTACAAGTGTTTGGCTTAAGCATTGTAAAAATTCTTTAGACGTTTCAAAACTCACGTCTGACAGAAAGAGACCATCTTATAACTTCAAGCTCAGGTCATAAAATTAGAATATTTTCTAGTTGTCAGTTATAATATATAATTTAATTACTGAAATAAATCAACTTTTTCATGATATTCTAATTTTATGACCAGCACCTGTACTTTTTTAATTTTTACTTTTCTGTTTTAACTAAAAAAAAATCTTTGAAGCATATGGTTCCTTTTTACTGATACAAGGCAGCTCTGAATATAGATCGATGTGTCCAGATCAAACGTGTAACGGTCGGTTTACCTTCTCTATGTTGTCCTGATGATGCTGAAGGCGCTCCAGGTCTGTAGGAATCACTACTTTGATGAACTTTTGAATGGGCGCTTCGAGGCGCCGCAGCGTCAGATTTCCAGCCTCCTCTGCCATGTTTTGTCCAACTTAGAAGGTTAAAGATTGAACCATATACTCACGTTTCGAACGTACTGCAGATCCTGAGCACTGACAGTTCTGCAGATTGGGAGGGGGACAGAATATGGATTAAAATCTTGATATTATCATCAGATTAATATGTGATTATCTCTTTATCACTACAGCTGTTGGTGCAAGTGGATATTTTATCCTCAAACTTGATGGGTTTAGGTTTTGAGTGAGGTTGTGAATGGTCAAGTTGTGCGTCAGAGCATCCCTGCAGCTCTTGTGGGGTGTACTAAAACAAGCTCCCACAATTTTCAACAAAAACATAAAGTCTGGATCACAAATTCCTTATAACAGCATATATTCAGATGTTCGACTGGTTTAATGTAACTTTAGACGAAAAGAGGTTCACATGTGGTTAGTTTTACTCATTTATAAAGAGTTTAATGATCTAAACAGCTGAATTCAGTTATATTCAGTAATATCTAACACTGGACCCCGTTTTGGTGAGTTTAATACATAAAGGCTGGGTTCCAAATGGTACCACGCTTGACACGAAGTGAACTACAAAGGGCATAATAAGCCGTAATCTTTAAATAATGTAGGGAGCATGTGAAGTGAGTAAAGAGATATTTAAGCTTCCGAGACGCTATCGCATCTGTTTTACTCTTCAAACCTGGGGCTAGAACAGACGGGAACTACACTCATTCGGCTTTTGACAGCTCTTCTAACTAAACGAAAAATAGAGTTTCTTACCTAGCAAACACACCCGCTGTAGAATTCTGCTCATTTAACTTTATTTCGGATCGCTGTCAAAAACTTTCGATTTGTAAACGCGTCTTTACTTGTTTGTGCATCGCTAAATCTGTCCGTCCTACAGGGAACTATAGTTCTATGCGGAACTAAAGCGACAGATATTGCTATTGTTAGGAACGACTGTGTGTGGATTGCTGTGATACAATTTTAATTCCATTTTTATAAACCGTTATAAACTCTGGGAACAAGGAATACATTTAAAAAACAACAATCCATAGCAAGGCAACAATGTAAACACAATGCTGGCCAGATAGCATTACAGAGATTTGAAACCAGGGGTGGTGGGCTTGTATAATAGACCTTTTAAAATCATGTAATTTAAGTTATTAAATGTATTGCATATCTCAAATGATCAGGGTATAAAATAAGAAACAACACACCCTTTATGGACTCATGGACCTTGGACAGCACATCAATCAATTACAGGATATCTTACACATTAACGTTTTCATTTTCTGCATTTAGCAGAAGCGTTTATCCAGAGCAACTGCAGAAGTGCTTGTACAGTAGACCTATACTATGTTAAAACAGTTCTATTGTTACAACAATAGAATACAATTGTGAGCTGTAAACTGTCACAATAACGGGCGTGTTGCATTTCTGGGTGGCACTGGAAGGATCAGTTCAAATATGAGACAATAACACAATTCTATTGAATTTCTTTTCTATTTGAAAAGTCACATTACTGAGAATGTTTACTTACTGAAAATGTACCGATTGGAAATGTGCGTAATATGGCATAAAGTTTATTATATCACACACACACACAAACACACACCTGCCCATCCCTCCACACCCCAGTGATCAGTGTTTCCGGCTTAAGAGAACACCAGCAGATTAACCACATGTGTGAACTGAGCTCCAACCAAACCCTGCTGTGTGCTTTCTCTACCTCTCAGACACACACTTTATTTCTGCTGCTCCCCAGGGCTTCTTGAAAAGCTCTGGCACTGTGAGTTTAGTTTCCACACACACCCGCACACACACACACACACACAGTAGTACAGACACAGAAAAGACACCGTACACAACCCCCACTTTTAATGGAGCAAACAAAATCACCACATGCACTGACTTCAGGGTTCATAACTTTTTCTGTACATCTAACTAAAGTGTTTTTGAGACTAATGGGAAAGTTTTTATGTATTTTAAGAGACCTGCTACATTAATAGTTGAAATGCAGAAGTAAACCCAGAACTACATACTATATGGTAAATATGTGGACAACTCGTCATGATCTTGGTTCAATTTCAAAACCATCTGAAATACATGTGATACAGAGTCACATTTCTAAATCTCCACTCTTCTGCATTCCTAGCATCCCTACAAGGACATCAGGTTATAACAAAGCAGGTCAGCTTCATTACTAAATTAAAAGTCTAACACCTGCAAGAATTAAAGTAAACCCAGATCCAGGATGCGTGACCAAGGTAAATACAAATAAATGAGGTGATTTCCCCCCACGCTTTAATGTGTGCCGTTATCACCCAGATGTAAAACCAAAACCCCGATGTCTAACGAAAAACAAAAACAATCCAATTTAAAGACCAACAAAAACAGAAAGAGCAAGAAAAATAGAGCAAAAGAAGGAGTGGGTGGATGGAAAAACTGAAAGTGCCTGCGGCCGAAACAAAAAGCTTACTAAAGAGACGGTCTGAAGATGTCGATCTTAACTAGTGCCACAAAAGTCAGATAAAAAAGGCCATGATGTGGTTCAGTCTCTCACTAGTACACCCCCATTTACACCACTTCTCTCACCCTCACTCTCTTTTCTGTGCCATGGGGGAGTCCCGACCTGCTGGCAAGAGCCACCACAAACTTTAATGAGGGATTGTCCTATTGGGTTCATCTAATGCTTCGCCTCCTCAAACGAAACCCTTTTCAGTGTGAGATACAATCTGTAAACTTAGTGTAGTGTAAATATCACAACACAACCATTCCTCATCACTGCAGATGTGTGGAGTTTTAAATTATGACATTTTCATTTAGATCTGATTAGAATTAGAAACTGTTTCTATGTGTGTGTGTGTGTGTGTGGGATCGCTGAGCTAAATATTCATAAAATAGTTTGGTTGTAATGATTCCTCATTTTCATGATTTCAATTTCTGAAATAAATAAAATCTTTATGTTTTACCAATGCTTTATCCTGAACCAACAATCAGAAGGTTCAAGCCACACCACTGCTAGGATGCCACTTTTTAACCCTCAATTGTCTTGTCAAGTTGCTTTAGATAAAAATGTCTGCAAAAAAATGCCTCTTGAATGAAAATGTCCTGGTCAAGGTTTCAGTGGGTCTGATTCAATGGATGAAAGCATCCCAGACCGGTGGCCAGTCTATTACACTGGCCTGAGTGCATGTCTTTGGACTTTGGATACAAAGAGGACTCAAATGTTGTGATGACTAAATGAGCACAGGTTCTGACTAAAATTGTAGCTGGGGTCAGTCCAAGCTCCAAGGGGTTCACAAACGGGTTCACAAGGTGCGCCCGGCCCGTTCTTGCGCTGAAGCTCTGCTGCCACTCGTCACAGCATGAGTCTGGACCTGCTGATCCTCCTCAACAAACTCACTAACAGCTGATCAATATTACATGAGCCGACCGGTGCACACACACACACTCACACACACAGATTTATACACACTCACAAACTGCGAATGTGTGGATCAGCCCCTCCCATTCTGCTCTAATAGAGGGCTTTAATGAAGACTCCAGGGGGATCTGCTACCTGTCACTCCAAATCGATCTGCCTGCTCTCTGACTGACAGCTTCACCAAACAGCTCTCCACCTGCCAACGTGTGAGTGAGGGTGATATCGAAAGCTCCAAACATCACTTTAGAGACAGGTTATAACATTGTTTGCATGTTACACACTTCGTTTGTGTTAGATCAAATTTCTCTCAAACGGGCTTGATGCTCTAGACCAATAACTACGCTGTATGGAGCAGTTATTGACGTTGACTAAATTTCCTGATCTGTTAAACTAATCGTATTGACCAGAGATGAGCAATTATATTTTAAATGGGCCACATATGTAACTGCAACTGTTGTGGAAGGTTGGGCCAGTATGATGAACATAATTCTGCTCTTTATAAAAAGCAGTAAAGTGTACAGTTCTGATAATACGTTACTTTTTAAGAGTAGATGTTACAATCAGCCAATGGAAATAAGAGGAGTAAGAGTTGGAAATTACAGGAGGAGTAAGAGTTGTTTGATCAACTTTACACAAAGTGCTATTGTTGTGTGAGACCTAATATTAAATTTTTTTGCAGATCCTTTGACAGCTTTATATCAGACTTTAGAAAATAAATAATTAGAAGTTCATGTCTTGAAGACATAATTGATGTAATTAGAATAAAATAGCAGTCCTGTCCAAATAAAAACAATCCTGTACTGCATGTGTGATGTACATTCATATATGTCTCATTTTTAATTGCCGCTGACCTCAAGTGGGCCGGTTGGAGACAGTCAAAGGCTTCATGTGGCCAGTGGGCCGTTCAATGCTCAGATGTGATAAAGAAAGTCGAATGTTCTATACAGGTATGTAAAGGAAATGTATGTTATGGCATTTTAAAGTTGTAATGATGTTGTAAAAATAATTGCTTGTACTTAATATGGGGATGAACTTTAGTTACTTAATTCTTTTATTGTGTGTGTGTATGTGTGTTTAAATAAGAATCCAAACTGTTCAGATGACATTTATCCAGATGGTCCGATACCACAGCAGTGGCATTACAGATCTTATACCGACTAGTGTTATGTTCTAAATTTTAAGTAATCATAGTGTTTACTGTCTATAACATCCTGACTAGGTTATTTTTTTAATCGTTAGTTTTTTGTGTGCATAACCTTACGATGGATAATTTAATTAAAAGGAAAATGTGTGTGATCAAAAAATATTAAAGCCAGTTTTAAGCATCACGTCTTTAAGCATCACAGCAAGACATAAATTTGGGACACCAAATTGTTCATGATTGTGGTTAACATTAAACTTGTGAATGCAATTAGAAGACATTAAGTTTGATAATTAGTTTTCTTATAAATTAATTATACTGCACTGTGTAATGATAATAACAATAAACTAAAATACACTAATTTGTTTTCCTCTTTTAAAAAAAAGTTGCATCTTCAAACCTCAGAGCCTTTTTAATTTCATGAGACGTCCGACAACAAACACCTTGACATTTTACTGAGTGGGTGTGTGCAAGCATGCATTTTGCCAAATGCATGTAACTCTTTGTGTGCATGTGCATATGCTTGTGTGTGTGTGCATGTGTGTGTGTGTGTGTGTGTGTGTGTGTGTGTGTGCATGCAGTAAGCTTGCTGTTGACATGCCCGGACAGAGATAGAGATTGAGAGAGACAGAGAAGGAGCAGCCGTGTCAATGTTCATGCTCGTGTTTAAAATGTGTGTGTGTGTGTGTGTGTGTGTGTGTGTGTGTGTGTGTGTGTGCACTTTCGCCTCCGAAATGTCACCATGTGGATCGATGGGGCTTAACGAGGCCTGGAGGCTTGATCTGCTCGCTCTCATTCATGAAATCCCCTCGAAATAATCGTCCCTCCCTGATACTTAACACTCTCTCACCCTATCAGTGTAATGGGGTCTCAGGAGACTCTAACCAGCCCCAGTACACACTGCACGCGTGGATGATAGGCAATAAGGTCTGGAGTGTGTTACTAAGGAGGGAGCTGAATGATGTTTAACTGGATACGGCGCATTATCGGGCAAGTGTGATGCACTGGGATATACAGTTGCAATTGCACTTTGAGAATTCTGGGTTAACACAGTGGTCTTAACATCGGCCAGGTCATAACAACGGGCCGAAACATAATTCTTAAACTAATTACACAGAAGTCCAATGAATCGCTAAGCAAACGGCTATTATAATTTTAAAAAGTATCATGACTAATCTTATAAATAACTCCATATTGACTACAGGTGTAGAAAACATTAAAAATATTGATTAATATACGGTACATAAGTATCAAATTATGGCAAATCCAAGTGTCATTTCTATTAAATGGAACTAAAATAAACATTTTGTCTTTGTATCTAACTTAGTTCTTATAAATAATAAGGGAATTCTGTGTGTGTGCCATCTTTATGTACCACTTACATATCAAATATTCAGGTAGGACATTATTTTAAACCTTTTGCCTTGACTTGGCCCAGCTGTGGTCGTACAGGGTCTCGATCACTTTTCAAGCAGCACTTACTTTGTGTTTGACAAATCAATATAATACTATGGACTTTATTGTGTATAGAAACAGTTTAAGTAGAATCTGTAATCATTTTATCATTAACAGGGAGTGTGGGGGCGGTGGGGCATATGGAGCTGGGAGCTTGGATCTCTTTAAAGCTCTGTCCTCTACATCATGTACATTTGGTGACAGGACATTCAGTTACACTGTCCTCAAGTTGTTCTATAGACTCCCTCTTTAGTTACATGCTTGTTCCTTTGCAGCCATGTTCCAAACCCATCTTATCTGGCTTTTGTGTTGCCATGTTTGTAAATGTGTATTAAATAAATACTTCACAGCTTGAAGTGAATCATTCACATGTAATTCGCTTTGGTTAATGGTAAAATAAATGTAAATCTAGTAAAGCATTTTTAAAAAGCAGTATCTTAACAGTATCTCATACCTTAAATATGTCATTACAACACTAGTTTTTTACACCCGTCTGGGAGTTATGAATCATTATGAAAGATAACTATTAAAACACTTTACCGTAGTTAAAGACCTTTCTATATGGACCTGATGAAAACACTCCATTACCATATATGATCTATGTGGCACACTCACTCACTATTTATTAACTAAACACTAGCAGCAATTCGTTTTATGTATTCTAAACACCTCGTGAAGGATTTAATACATGAAACTCCAGACACGTTCAGGCAAAATAATCAGTTTTTCTTTATGATTTCAAAGTGCTGAACAGAGCCTCCAGTGAACCAAAAGAAAAAAAGGAAATTCCAAACAGACATAAAAAATATGCACAAAATCATACCACAATATTTGAAAAAAAGTCTATCCAATAAGAACACTTCAAAATATTAGTCGTGTCGTATATATATATAGTTTTTCATCTGCTGCGAAGGGTCGCCTCTAGGCAGTGTCAGCGAGAATGCCCAGTAGTCGTGAATGTGTCCAGGCCCTCTTAGGAGCTGGCCGTCGTTTGCAAAATAAATACAGGCAAAAAAAGTGAGAAATGAGAAAACCATGCATATAATCAGTTTGTACAAATAAAAGACAACTTTTTTTGCAACAAAGTCTTCAGTATTAATAAATGGTGTACAATAAAAACCTACAAAATTGAGCATGAGCGGAATGTTTTGTCCATCCAGCCCTCTCTTCTTCACGCCGTTGTTCTATCCCAGACCTCTCGGCTTTAAGTGCTTTCAGCTTCTACTTGTCTAAGTCTAATATTCTCAGGTTTACACAAACCAGAAAGAATAAAATTCTACAGTCATTTCAAGTCAGCGGAGCTCAAAGTCCGTCAAGAGTGCGCAGGCGGGTGGGATCTGCTCGATCTGAAACGGCTGCTTCGTGGGGGTAAGTCGTAGTATTAAAATAATTTAGAGTTGAAACACACACTCCTTTGTTTTCTTTCTTACTCTTCATTTTGAATGCTTTTATTTAAACTAGCAGTTAGTAAATTGCACTTGTATGCAGTTGGGAGGTTAGAATTTAATGCACTTAGTCTGGTCGTCTGTTGATTAATTTGCCAAAAGCTTTCCACAGAGTCTCTTTATTCGTGTCTGATACATCAGTAGAACATCCTGCTGGTCGTCTGACTGAAAAAGCTCTCTCACACACACGAGATCAATCACGAGACACACTGAACCGGAGTCCGAAAGCATGGCGTCGCTTTCTCATGTCCACACACTCCTGTACACACGCAATGTCCGACGCAGAGCTGAGCTGCAAAGCGGCCTCATGGGATACAATTAGCGAGTTCATAGAGTCTCTTCAAAGGCTCTGTTTTCCGTGGTGAGTCCCCGGTTAGTGGGTAAAGTTCGAGCCGTGGACGTCTTAGTACGGCAGGGTGTCCAGGAACCTGTCGAAGAGCGGGGGTGGTGGCACCAGGTCCTCGAGCTTCAGATAAAAGATCCTCTGCAGGCCTTGTGTGCGCTGGGATCGAAGTTCCACTCTTAGGTTGAGGACAGAGGCGACAGTGGGCGGGGCTTTACCCGCTGCGGCCATGCCGGTGGCAACACCTGAGCTCAGGTGATCTCGAAGGCAGCAGACGAGCTTGGACTGCAGTTCCTCCACCTTCTTCGGCTCCTTGAGGCCTGGACATTGTTCTGCAGAAAAAGACAAGACAGTTCAGAACAAATACTTCTTTAGTGGGAAATAATAATAATAAGATTAATAATAATAATAATAATAATAATATTCCATTCATGTTGTCATGATCACTAATGAGTTCGGAGGAGATGATACAAAGTGGATTGGTAACATTATCCTGGGGGATTTTTTATAACTGGCAACCATTTTACCAGCTTTAAGTAACAATATCAAACATTACAAAGGCATAACAAAATAAATAACATGAATTACATGTGAATTGGATGTATTTATGTCTGTCTATGTGTATGTGTCTGACCGTGTGTGTGTGTGGGTGTGCTGCTTTTATTTATTTTCATGCTGTGGGTGGTAAGCCGCTACATTGTCCCTCATTCTACTTTTGCTCTCTCTCTCATTCTCTTGCTCTCTAAGGGCTGATCGATGGCACTCTTTTGCCGCAGACACTTTTAGAGGGTCGATAGATTGAGTGGAGGATTGGAGAGAGTGCACAAGTGTGTGTGTGTGTGTGTGTGTGTGTGTGTGTGTGTGTGTGTGTGAGAGAGAGAGAGACTTGGATAGAACGGTATATGGGAGGAAAGCACAGAGCTCTACTGAGTGGTACTCAATTCCTCCCACTACAGAGCTAAGTGCTGCTTCAGAGAGGCCAACACACATTCACACACCTACACAAACACTACACACACACTGGGATGGAGAGATGGACTAGATTAACTTTGTCTTCGGTGTGACTTAGTTCTTAGTAAGAAGCAGTGAAGAGGATGGCATTTAGTCGTCTTTTGGTGAGAGACTCAGATGCTCAGACAAATAAGGGGAGTTAGTTTTGCCACTCGGGTGCAGGCACAGAAGAGATCTGATGTCTTTCTGAAGGTCTGGGTGGTACAGAGCAGGTCTGATTTGTTCTCTTTGATAGTTTTAAACTGAATGAATCACAGTGTTTAAGTTGGTTAAAAACAAGGTGAGCACAGCAGGATATTCACCCAACACACCGGTGCAGAGATTCAGAACTCCTCAGTTTGAAACTCGGTGTTGACTGGCAGTGGCTGAACCAGTCACTGATTGACAGCTAAGGGGCGGGATGGCCAGACTATGTGGATGAGATCTTCAAACCCAGATTAGCAGATTGAGAGGCGCCTGTTCAGAGTGCATGGGTGTGAAAGGGTTCCGTTAAGGGCTGTGAACATGTCAGGGGAAGTGTTAATCCACCCACTTCAGGAAATAATGGGAGAAAATGCACATAAACATATAAAAGATGAGCAGGCACATGCCAAGAAGGAGACAAGTAGTCCACCCAAGTTATTG
>JAYDZG010000024.1:4221559-4233275 GCA_034509265.1 Microcambeva bendego
AAGGCACACAGTAACACCCTGGATGTGGCGCCGGTCCATCACAGGTACTTACAGGACGATTCAGTGTCTCCGATCGACCTGGTAGCATGTCTTTGGACTGTCGGAGGAAACCCACGTGCCAATGTTAAAGTACCATGGTTATTTGCAACATCGAAAGAGCATGCTGTATTATAACTGCTTATCAAACAATCTAAATTATTTACATATACAGTGTTTCTTGGGTTTCTAGGTTTTTTTTAACCCAGCATGTTTCAAAGGGAAGGAAACTGCTGAGACAACAAGACAATAAAGTCTTTAACTAATTATTGGTTAAATGAATGTAATTCCCACCCAATAATCTGTACATCAATACAGCCTTACTGAGTTGTTCATCATAATCAGAGTAAACATGTTCTCCTCCACGTTACACAGCTCACTGCCATCATTCTGTATTTTTCTCATAATGGTATGATGGCTGGAACAGTTCAACATTTCCTGAAGCGGTGACAATCGTTTTTTTACCCTATATCTGTGCTTCACTATACACAAACGATTTGCCTCATTGGTGAGGCAAAGTTCAAGCAGTAAACCGAGAGTAAATGCACCAAGGGAATCATGTGACTCGACTCTTCTGACTGAATCAATGTCTGCCATTTTCCGTCCTTTTATGCTAAAGTAACACGGTTAAACCATTCGATTCTCTGTACTCCACGTTTCTGGCCTGCTTTTGGACAATTCATCTTATTTTTATAAATCATCAACGGTTATTTCACTGTTATCACAGTACTGTGAGGGCTCGGCCTGTCTGCCCAGCGTATTAAACACATCCACTTCAAAACAAGATTATAACAATGAAATAATCCATTCAGATTTGGCACACGTTGGCAGGTCATCTACAATTCCCCATTTTTACATTTCCTGAACATAATTAAAGCAAATGTAGGTCCAACAATGGTCATCAACTGTGCGCGTGGTTAAGTGGGTTATCGCATCGACACGTATCATTATATTAGTAATTTCAAAAAGAAATGGGAGCGCATTAATGTATGGTCGTCTATTAACATATAAATGAAAAATATGTATGCTCCATTTGTCCCAGGAAAGCTTCCAACTGATGATTTTAACACAAAACATTGAGCTCAGGTCATCAATCGAAAATAAATCAAACTTTGTGTTGATTAATTTCCTCAGATTCCCCCAGTATATTTGTCACGCAAAATGGTTTCAGTTTCTCATTAGTACTTAGCAATACATGTGACCTAACTTAAGACTTGACAAGGAGGTCCTGAGTTCGATCCCCAAGTGGGGCAGTCCTTTTTCTGGGTCATTTATATTGCTAATATTTAAAAAAGTAATTCATTGAAAGTAATTCATTTAACAATGATGACATCTTAAACTACTTCGTCATATGACGTGTATACTTGGAGTACAAGACCTAACTAAAACATACCTGGATGAGCTCAATGACCTTTCATGACAAACTTAGTAACCAGTTTTGGTCAGAACTGAACCGTCAATGAAAGTATATATATATATATCGCCAACACGCCCTGCTTTAAATTGGTTCTTGCTGAATCCTTACATCTCTACTCCCCGTACATCCTCAGTTCATTCACTGAGAGTCGATGTTTTGCTTGTGACACTGATCTGTTAATTAGCATGCACTGTTTAAATCCTCTAAGAATGAAGCCACGTTTATTGACTGCACTGAGAAGCAGACATGAAGAAGTGAGATGAAAAAGAGAAGCAGTGTCTGGTTTGAGGAACAGGCCGAGTAAACCTGAGAAACGAGGAAAGGATTATAAAGTTATATCACGGGTCAAACTGACCCGCCTTACGGTTTCAAAATCTTAAGAATGAGAAACTTTTTCTGAAGGAAGTTTCAGCTTTATGATTCCTCATGAGAGACGACACTCAGATTGTTTTGAACCTTAACTGCGATTATTGTTTTATGATAGTCATGGAACTGAACATCGTAAAACCAGCAACTGTGTGCAAACCGAAACAGTTGAAAGTATGTTAGTTAGCAGAAAGTATGCAGAGGCCTTAACCCAGATGTGAAGTGTGAATATCTCATCATGAGCTTGTTGGACTTACCATAAACTTCAATGCAAAGTCTTTACCACATGATTAGCTACATCATAGACTGATTTCTTTCTTACTCAATGTATTTCTGGTAGTGGGGTTTGAAGAGGGCTTAAGTAAAAATGAACTAATCACTCACGGCTCCCAAGAGATGCATACGCGTGAGCCTTGACCACATACTATTATATGTTTAGAAGTGGCACCTCTTGGGTGATGTTAGAGACCCAAAGAGAGGAAGGGGTTGTAATATAATATTACATATCAGTGCGACACATTCTGCATCCCTAATCTAGACGAATACAATCATCAGAAATAATCCAAGCCCACCCTAGCACACTAGCCCCAAGATTTTGAACTCCAAGGTTTGGGCAAAGGTTTGGCTATTGCCTGCAGCAGATAAAAATGGTCTCCAGTTTGCAGGTGGGATGCTACCAGGGTGCCTGCACAGAATTAGGACATGGCATCTCTTCGGGCACCACTAGGGATCCCTAAACTGGGGCGAAATGGGGGGGGGGGATTTCCTGCAAAGGTTTGAGCTTCAAATTTTCACAGTGGTGATCACAGCGGCAGAGGCGACTCGGCAGCTCGGAAAAAAAAAAAAAAAAAAACAATGTCACAGCGGCTAATAGGGAACTTAATGATGAAGCAAACCAACTCTGCACAACATGCTGGAGATCAAATCATTTCTATTGTAATTAAATCACAAAATAACAGGCGCGGGGCAAATTGGGGTGATATGCAAGTCAAGGCTTCTATTAGAGGAACCGAACAATAAAACTCTCATTTTAGAGAATATATGTGCTACAATGAAATGATCAGATCCTTACCTCTATGAGTCCCTGCCTGACCTCATTAAGCTGCATTCATGTGATAAGTGACAAAATGGCCTTTGTGCTGGCAGTGCCAGTGTCTCCTATGGAGCGAAGAAACACCGCGTACCTTGGAGCTCAGACTATGCAAAACAATTTTGAATTAAAAGTCCAATTTTGCAACTTTCAGTCAACCGAGTGAACTGAAGGCAGCAGCTTTGGTCTTTCAAGTGAATATCGATTCATGAATACCACTTCGAATCGCGCCTCATGTGAATCGATTCTTAACTGACTCGTGGTGCATCGTTGTATCCCTAGTAAAAAATCACTAGATCCCATCAGCGGGATTTAAACCGGAGCATCCTAACCAACACTGTTTATCTGGACTAAAGTGCAGTCGTGCTAGAACGGGGAAGCATCTGTTGCCACAAAGTTAAAAGCAAATTAATTATTTAGGATAATTGATTTTATGACTGTTTGTGATGGTTGTGATTTAAACACCTAAATGCCAGCGTACTGTGTGTGTGTGGGATATGTGGTTTGGGACAAAGCTTTTGTGTTCTGAGAAGGAAGTAAGGCATGTTTGCGTCATCAAACTTCCTTTAAAAAGAGATGTGGTCAGCACATGTGAATAATGTTGTAACTTCCTAATTTGTTCAACAGTAAAACTCGTTACAACACTTGGATCCATGATCTCCGGTTTCAAACAGAAACAGATGATTATTGATGCTTTAATTGTATAAAAGTTGACGAGTGTGAACGAAAGTGACAGCGAAGATTGTCCGACATGCTAGCTTGTGCCACTTCGTCCCATTGGTTCAAATAACACGATGCTAACTGCGTTAGCTTTTTAAGAATTCTGATGAGCCATTCATTTAAAGGCAACGTCCTATTACAATTCTTTCTAATCAGATAGCTCCCTATGTAGGCACTAAGACAGCAAAGTCTTAGAACTAGATTGCAAGTTTGTTTTTTTCAGCAATATCTCCCAATTTTTCTCCCGAGTGCATCTTTTGGTGCACAATGTATTACAGATCCTAGCTCTAGAGTAATTTTACTACTGAACCACCTAAGCGGACTGTTATGTTCATATTTATACGGAAACTAATAGCATTTTATGACAAAAACGACTGCAAGCTGTTTCAATCTTTTACACAGAATTCTCCGTTTTGGAGTCTCTTCACTCATCCACATAATAAGCGCCGTACTAAAGTCGTACTTTACACCGAGTGTCAATATCAAAGCAGCCCTAAACCAGCCAAACTGTCAGAGCTTAATCAATTCTGCTTAAAAGCTGTTTTCAGATGCCAGAATTCTCCTTATGGCGGTTAAATCTCGCATCTCTACTCGACTCTATGGTTCTTTTGTCAACTCCACGGCTTTTAAGTGAATAATCTATACCGTTAAGACGAACTATTTGGAATTCTTCTCCTTGCTTTTTCTTTTTTTACAGGAAAAGCCAGTGTATCTTTTCAGAGTGAGGCACCGATAGGAACTCAATCCCTTCCATCTTGAGTGTGTGTGTCTGTGTCTAAGCGGCAGCCTCTTGTACAAAGCTGAATGGTAGAATGGGACTATTGTTCTACGACCACTTGCAAAACCACAGACATGCTAACTGTATGGCAGACCTCTCACACATACTGTAAAAAAATGAGCATGAATAATGCACTATGTGGTTTCACAATTTACAAACCGAGGTCGTTCTGGATCAGCAAGAGCGTGTGTGATCACATGTAGACACACGGTGATGAACAAATCTGAGGCGACTTACAGTGCTTGAGAGTGTATCGTCTGAGCCAGTGGTTCCTAACCTGTGATTATTTATCTGATAATATGGGGCGGTCCGAGTCCTTTAAGTGGAGAGTTTGCATATTCTCCCGTGTCTGCATGGGAGATATATAATCCCAGGGCATATATTCTATACAGCAGTTGTATCTGAGTGCTTAGGCTTCTGGACTAGCAAATCAATGGTTGCCAGGTTGCCACTGTTGGGCCCTTAACATACATGAATTGCCCTATAGAGGAGTGTGTGTGTGTGTGTGTGTGTGTGTGTGTGTGTGTGTGTCGTGCTATGGACTGCATCCACTGAAAAGCAGGCATAGGCTCCAGCACCAATTGGATAAGCTGTTAAGAAAGTGAGAATAGTGATACACTAGACCCACTGCGACTCTTTCCATGCGATGGTAAAACGAGTAATTGAATGAAAGCTTTGTTATTGCATTCCAACAAGAAAGCAGTCCGGCTCCGTTTAAACACATGGGTGTCATATTTCGACCCGGCAGATGTGCCCCGCAGTTTAATTAAAGGAAAGTCTACCTCTCCTGCCCCATAACCCTCGGTCACGCCTGACGAACAACACATCTGGCCTATCAATTTCTTCAAAACACCACAAACACACGAGTATCCTCCGATGAACGCGCTGCACCACTGGGTCACGGAAACGCAGATAAATCTCTCTAATGTAGAAAGAAATAAATGTCATCCTTCGCCGGCCGGTCCAGCACAGACCTTGGTCGGCGGACTCATGGGGCCGATCGGCCGTCGACTCCACTCTCTCATCTCCTAATGGGCGCGCAAATGATTACTGAGCCATAAGAGCTTCTTCTGACTCTGTAAATGATCATCAATCATACTATTGGATCTTCAGAGTTGTCCGATCCACCAAGTCTCGAGTGTAATCAAATCCAGAGGTGCAGCAGTCTCAGCCAGTCGAGGGACGTCACATGCCGTAAGCTTGACTGACAACTTGTCGAACGGCTCCGGCTGCCGTTATCGACGGCGCCAGGCTTTTTATGTCGGTCAGATTTTCTGCTTAATAAGATCATGAATGTGTTTCACAGCCGGAAAAAAAGTTTGGAGGTTTTTAATTATAATCCCACATTTACAAAATGAATTATATTCCTAATGGGACAACACATGGTTATAAATTTAATAGAATCTGAATGAACATAAGTGAACATAACTAAGGTAAGAAGTGACTATGGATTTTTATTTTTGGCTGCTGTGTCGTAGGCTTTTGTTTTGGAAACCAAACCAGCTGTTTACACTTTTAACTGGCAAAATGCAGTTGTTTATCTGTTGTCGTTTAATACCTGGACTTGCATATTATTTATTTCTATGCTGCACAATGGACCAGTGGCCACATTTCAGGTCAATCATGTTAACCTGTTTGAAGAGGCATGATCTACCGATGTTCACTACTCTATCGATGTATTGGGAACCCCTGATTTAGACAGAACCTATTTTTAAAAACTATTTGTCCTGAATCACTGTGTTATCTGTGGGCCTTAATCTTTTAAGGCTATTAGTAACGAGGGCTTAGTAACAGCAAGCTCTTTAACTAACATTACATGGTTAAACTCCGCTAACTTCATTCCAACATAACAAACCACCATAACAAACCCATCAAAATGACTTAAATGCACTTTGATTACTGATTAAATGTTATCTGAGCTTCGTTTTAAGGTTGGCCTGATGCATGGGTCCAGGGGGTCCAGCAAAAGTTCTGAAACTCCACACATACACAACTGGTAATGTTTGTGGGAAGCCAGGTCAGACAGGGTTTCTTCTTCTTGCCATTTAGGTTCTGTGTAGGAACTCAACACTGACAGGTCAAGAACAATGTGCTAATTGAACTTGTATTGATTTTGGGGGGTTTAGTCACATCACTTTGATCACATTGGGGGTTGTGCAAGCAGTAGCAGATTTCCAACCAAGAACTGGAGATGACTGTGTGGCCTTTGTGGATTCAAAAGCTTGTTTAAACGGGAGCTAATGAGAACTTTCTAAACTTTCCTTAATATAGCTCTAACAAATTGTTCTCTGATTGATAGTAGCTGAAGGGCCCTTAGGCAGCAGGATAGCTCATGGTTCCATTGAGCTTCCGATTAGATGTGCAGTGAATTTCTGTCATTTTTTGCCTTATAGCATTACTCCAGGTACATCAAGGCTCCCCCAGCATTGACTTCTTCAGGAATTTGAGCAACAGTAGCTTGTATTCTGGATCGGAGTCTTGGCTGCCCATGACGACTGTTCCTTGGACCACTTTTGATATATACTGACCACTGTAGACCGGGAACACCACTCAAGAGCCAACTCAATGTCAACTTTGAGGATGAAAATGCCCTAATTTATCCCACCGACTAACATGCCGTGATGATAATATAATGTTATGTAAATGATCATATAATAACACATTATGGATTAAAATTTTGCTCAAATAATTACTGATTTGACAACTGTTACATTTCACACAAAAACTTTCACAAATAGATTTTCACGCTATGACACACGCTATGACATTTTGACTGATGAACTTGCAGAGCGTCCCGCCGTGCCCTGCCAAACACAAACACAGTAGTTTATGATATTGCAGATCTCACTTTAAGCCGAACACCAAAAATACAATCATTCTTCAGCAAATTATTATTTTCATATGCAGCATTATTGGCTTTATCTTTGTGGGAGAGCTTGTAAACGGGACATTTCATAATATCAGATACATGAGAAATGTGACGCAACTGCTTCTAAATGTTTTACCAATTCAACATCTGCGATTTCTTTCACGTGGGTCAGTTTCGATGTCATTTATGTGACCCATGAGAGCTTAGAAGATGTGTCTTAAAATACACTGAAATCATACATAAACTGCATGTCCAACAATGCATTCTGATTTTGAAACTAGCAAAGTGACTGCAAGCCCTAATCTGCTACTAAATGAATCAATGTTTCCACATCACCGTTTAACAGACCCGCTTGGTAAACAAGTCATATCGAGAAATATTTCAAAATAATCCCAAACTCTACAAGAACAGTAAATTGAAGCAGAAAGGGAGAGGAATTTGATGAAAGATGAGAGCATGAATACTAGTTTGTGCTAAAAGAAGACAAACCAGTACGTCTCTCCGGTTATGAGGATGTGTTTGTATCAAAGTAGTACAATATACACGTAGGTAAATATTTTAAATCTACAGTATAAATTTGGCATTTTGACACTAAACAGAATTAAGCTTCCTAGAAAAACGACTTGTTCAAGATCCATTACAATCGCCTTTTGAGAGCCACCATGATGCTGCCATGTTCCTTAGTGAGAATGAGTTTGACGCTACTGCAGTGGGTGTATGAAGGTGGGGTTTGATTTTTAAATTGATGTATTCATTGGTAAACCCCATTTAACAGCACTTGTGGAGATTTCTGCAGCTGTCTTGTTGTTACACTTGGCATCGCTTAGCACTTTAAACAGCAACACATGTGCTTTTGATTTGATCTTTACAGGACATTTACTGCCAAGGAAAGCAGAAACAAGCCCAAAGTACCTTCATTTGTTGACAACTGATTTTGTAGTCTTGTTCATATGTATATTCTGCCCTTCAGAACCCCTAATGTATGGAAAAGTCTTTACTACAGACTATCTATGAGCTTGAACCAGTATGGACTGTACGTTATTTAAAAAATGTATAACACGGTGATGTAATTAAGTCACATTATTAATACCCTCATGCTTTTGACTGATCACTGGGGGGGGGGGGGTCGCCACAGCAAATCATTTTACTCCATTCTACCATACCTTCTGTGTCAGCTTCTCCTTGGTCTAGTAAAATGTTTTCCTAGACTTTTTTTGAATTTACAGCATTGTGAAGGTCCTGCTCTCCTCTCGAAGCTGTTCCACAGCCCCTCTGACACGTTGGCAGCCCCCGTATGCCTTTTATTTACCTACACTATATGAGTATCATGCAGATCAGCTCTGTGCAGATGCCATCAATCAGCCAGCAGACTTACTACCCACCCCAACAGGCCAATCGTTGTTCATGTAGCCTGCTCAGCCCAGCCTGAACATAGTGGAGATCCGATACAACATATTAGATGTTTTGCCACTGAATCACCCAAGAAGCCAGTAAATCTTACTTTTTATATACATTTTATTTCACACTGCAAGTATTTGTTTGTACCCAGACTTGTGATCTGCACTATATAGCGATACGTGCACTCACATAGACTTTTTTTTTGTTTTTAGATTATTACTATATATTTCCATGACCGTTTTACATAATTATATTACATCCTCGATGGAGTTCTGTACTGTCGGGGCGTGTTACTGCATTGCACCCAGTGATTCTGGGGAGAACTCAGACACTACAACCCTGCAGAACGTGTTGTGACTTCAGCGTTTAAATTAATTAAATATAGTGGATGCTTTTATGCTGTACGTATTACCCAGAGGAAACCTAACCAGAGAGAACGTGCAAACTCCAGACAGAACGTAGACCGCTACACCTGGGGAGCAAACCCAGGACCTTCTCGTTGTGAAGCAACACACTAAGCCTCTGTGCCCTGTAGCCACCTGTATCCTAAATTATTAATGCATCTGTAATACATTTTAATGCTTATTATCCAACTGTTCTGTAGGCAAAGTTACAGAGGAAAAAATATATCTTCACTGGGTCTTGGGTTTGACCCTAAGGTCCCATCAAAATGTGGCAAACCACATTGGCAGAATTTTACAAGCCAGCTGTGCTGCATGAACCCTTTCAGACAAAGTACCAAGCCGAATGATTTGTGCATAGTCAACATTAACAGTCCAGAATTTATGTTTCGTTAAAGAAATGACAAAACACATGACTAACAGTGGAACACGTGGGACTCCAAGGAACCTCAGAACTTTACTGGACCTCTGGAGACACCAGAACTACTTGATACGCCCCCATGCCACCACAAATAAAAAAAATCTATGCAATTTAAAGAATCTACCAAGAAGTCACTAATGGCTCCTTGTCATCTGTGCTTCATGCAAATAAAATAATTTAGTTGTGCTCTGCTGGCATGCTTCTTATGCAATACTCAATGAAGTGAGCAATGGTAGCCTACATGGTCCATCAACCACGCCTACAGGGTGCACTCTGTTCCCTTGGTGAGTCATTCAATGAGAAACTTATTTAATTGTTGGGTTGATAGTTTCCAAAAACAATTTAGAATGTTTATCAGATGATTCATTCTGATCTATGATCGTTTTTAAATCAATCCCAGGAACACACTTCTTTTAAACCAGAAGCCATATGTGGACCTACCTGCTGAACATCTACTGATCCATCCAACCCAAAACTCTCATCATAACTAGTTTTCATACTTTTTGAGTTTGCCCAGGCCACCTTAAATGCATTGTGATGACCCACATGGTATGAATATAACCTGGAGCAATCATCAGTATTTTACTTCCATAATAACGTTAAAATTGTAAAAGCACTTTGGAGAAAAGGTTCCTCCTAGAAGGACCAGCCATCCCCTGAGGAACCATTCAAGTTCCCCCAGAACACGAGTGTATACTTAAGTATAAACGAGCACGGTGATTCCAAACAGCACATCTGTGTATCTCCATACCTTGAATATGATGACTCTGCAGCTGTAGACGTGTTCTTCCAAGAAACCTTACAGATGTTGAGAGAGTCGCATTCTGCCCGGTTCTTCTGCGCGTGACCGACTCAGAAGAGCAAGAAAATCCCCTTTAAGGCGGTTCACGGAGCTTCGCCGTTATTCCACGGTGTAGCCTGTGGCTCAGAGATCCGAGGTCCGAGCACCGCGCATTAAGGAAAGAAGAAGGGTTCGGGGCCGGAGCTTCTCGGGGGGATGAGCGACTCTGGTTCCAGGAAAAAACGCGCTCCAGATATAGCAGAACCTCAAACTGGGGGTACACGAAGACCTCAGCACGAAGCCGAGCCTTGATCGCGAAATCTTCTCCGCTCCTGTTATTGGAGATCGCGGCCTACAGCTGGCGGTGCGTGTGACCGATTTAAGCCGTAATTTGAGGTGAAATCGCCGGTAGTGAGACGGTCGGACCCGCTACTCGGACTCGGCTGGAGCTCAAGCCGCTGCTGCTGAGAGAAGGGGCGGAGCCGGGGATTTTTTCTTAGCTCCGCCTGCTGACTCAACCCGGAACTACATGCACACGGTCTCGCCTCAAAGTGCAGACTGGAGCGTTTTTTGAGACTGATCGGACTCAAAGGCACATTAATATCACCGCTAGGGAGCAGATACATCGATCCTTAGGGTGCACACTACCCCCCAGAGGAGATCTGGGCAGGTGCTGTGTGTAATATGTCATTTAAGCGTCCGATCTCAAAATGTGATCACATGTGCGTTTCATCATTCGGGCGTGACATTATAACCACTGAAGTGAATGAGACTGATTATGTCCTTATCACGGTTCATGTTCTGGGATATGTTAGGCAGTAACGTCTTCAAAGTTATGTTAGAAGCAGGAAAAATGCCCAAGCGTAAGGATTTGAGCGAGTTTGACAAGGGCCAAACTGTGTAAGAGCATCTCCAAAAATGAAGCTCTGGTCAGTGGTCAGTATTTAGGAAAAGTGGTCAAAGGAAAGAAGTCAGGGTCATGGATGACCAAGGCTCATGTGTGGAGTTTGAATTGAAGTGAAGAAGCCAACTGTAAATGGCTGTGTTTGATCTAAACTTGTGAAGTGGTGTAATGAATATCCACCGTGTCTGTCCTTAATGTAACCTTAAAATCCTAATAAACAATCTATTTAGTTCTGGTGCAGTACAGGTCCATGGCTGTTTTGGCAGCAGGGGGGTAATATTAGGAAGGTGGTCATAATATTATGCCTGTTGGGTGTGTAGTTTATGGATTGTTGTAGGTCGATTGTAGGTACTAGTTGTAAAAATGTCGAATGTAGAATGTATTGACTGTAATAAGCGTACTTAGTGTAATTTATTATAAAATGGTTACTTTATACACACGTCTTTATAGATTCTACTACTACACACAGATGTATTGTGGTTAAACTAAAAATAAATTAAGGCCCCAGCGAGAATTGAACTCGCGACCCCTGGTT
>JAYDZG010000024.1:4316211-4328424 GCA_034509265.1 Microcambeva bendego
GGTGAGTCAAAATACATGGTTCTTAAAGAAGTCCAAGCTAATTAGGTTCTAGCAGAAATAAAGTTAAGGGGTTGAAAGCAAAAAAAACATTGTGCATTCGCTAAAGCCCAAGTGCTGCATTATCACTGACGGAACATGCTGATGTAGTTCGTTTGCTATTACGGGACTCTCATGTGTCGGCATCTATAACTCACAAACACACTCGATAAAAAGGCCGGCATTAGGACTCGGCGTGGCCCGATCACACATATTTTATTGATGGAGCCTCGGTGGGGAAAAGCCCTCGGTGTGCTGGAGGTATAATAGCACTAAACAGCATCAGTGTATCCGTTCTGCAGGCGAGGAGGGTGAGCGCAATTTAGCATTGTTTATGGTCTGTTGGAGCTTAACACCGCATTAGCACTTGATGTAGTGTTGGTAATACCTGCAATTTCCTCCGAGCAACCCAGTATCCCATCACTTCATGCGTGTGGGCGGTAATGGAGGAATATTTCAACCCAGACACACACGTGGTCGCACATAAAAAGACATTAGAGGACGCACACGTAATGAAAAGCAGACACTGAATTATTCTTATTGCTGCTTTGTTCTTGATTCACTTTAAACAAACATGAAACGTGAAGCTAGATAAAGCCTCGGCGATCTTCTCTATTACACTTAATGTCATGATCTGATCATGAAGTACAGCTTATTTGTCCAGACTGTATGCACATAGCGTCTCAGCCACATAATGTGTGTGTGAAACCAACGAACCCACAAATTAGAAGCGTGACCACATTCTATTGGCGCACACAAGCACTGGAAGCGTAGTGGACACTCACACACTTACTTCCTTAACCACAACTCCCTGAACACACACACACACACACACACACACAGTTAGGGTAAATCAAATAAGGCAAAACATTTACTTCTATATAATTTCATTAAGCTTCTTCATTGTGTAGAAATTCCCTCAGTTTAAAATGGCTCCCTATTCCCTACATTAATCACTTTGTATTACAGACAGGAGACCAAATTCAGGAGGGTAGTGAACGATTTCGGACACCACACCTTTAGCGGGTTTGCTCATTACTGCATGAACTAAATGTTTATTCATTTATTTTAGCTCTTTATTTAGATTTATCTAGCGCACGAGCGACTCTTTTCAAACGAATCCAGAAGAGTCGAATCGGAACTGTGTTCTCATCCATGGTAAAGATTCGTTCGTTTGGCTCACTCGATTCAATGGTTAAAGAAAGAATCAGTTCATCTGTAATCTTTAGATAGAATTTACACCTCTCTCCTGATTGGCTGCTCAGTAAAAGAACGATCAGTTTCAGCTTTTTACCGGGGAAGCCTGGAGAATAAATTTGTTTCCATTGCTCATGACGGTTAAATATGGATTTATATATTCAATCATGAACATTTTAATTTAACTTGCTTTTTTCCCAGCAAAGATACTTTAGCGTTCCATGTTCGAAGTCCACGCTTAGTATAGCTGCCTTAGTGAAGCACAGAAACGTAACAACTCATCGTAAAATATTTAGTTGGATTATTTCATTCATTGCAAGTATGATAAGCTTAATTCTCTTGTTTCGTAATACCGCCGGTCTTTATAAGACAGGTTATACTGGCTCAGCGTGTCCTTCTGCCCTGGCTGAGCTACAACTGCTCGGCTGTGTAATCACCTCAATGGAAGTTTTCATCACAGGAATGAAATTCTTCTGATGGAAATCTCCTCCATCTTTTAAAGAACTAAAACACCAAACAAATTCTTCCTATTTGTCGGTCCTTCCCCATGATTCCCTCTCCGGCCGCTCTTATCTTCATGACTCACTAACACAAAAGAACAGCAGCACACTTAAAACATCTGCACCTTCGCTGATCTCACCTACAGGAAGAAGCATCACGACAAAGCGAACAAAGAGGGGAAAACTAGGTCAAAAAATCCTTAGCAGACTCTGTAGGCGTGATGTCTTCATCACCACACGGAGGAGAACGTGTTAATTGCTCTCCCAGGCATCTCTGGCCGCTATTTTTCCTCGAAACTACGCCCGTAAATGCCTGTTTTGCAGTTATTTTTCAAATCAGCACTTTTCACAATGTGAGTTAATAGAACAAGGGTTTGTGGGAGCCCAGGAGCCGAGGCCCCTGGAGCACACGCTGTGATGGTGGAAGGTTTTCATGAGTGTGTGAGGCTAAGGTGCAGCAGGTGCAGGAGGAGGGGTTCCGAGCGGCACCTCAAGGGTGGGAGACGGGGAGCTTGTGGGGTTAGTAGCAGGGTTGATTTATTCGTCCTGATTACCATATGCTTCAATCAAATGCAAAACTCCAAACCCATTTAGCACACAAAAGGTTCGGGTGTGTCGCTGCCAGTGAAACTAACACACTGCAAACTGTGAATATAATATAAATAACATTTTTATTTACCTTTGAAGCTCAAATTGTAATTTTATTTAATCAACTGTGATTAGTCATTCAAAAAGAATCGATCTTAATTATTTATTTATTCATTTGTTTTTAATCATTCATTGATTATTAAAAATGTTTAGTTATTGACTTCTTTTAATTATGCATTATTACATGATATTAATGTATTATTTATAATTATTTATGAGCAATTATAATAATAATTAATATTAATAATTACACAGAATATTAAATAATCATAAATAAACAAATCAATGTGTTTTGAGGGAAGTACTTGATGTATGATTATATATAATTTAATATTAGGTAATTAAAATAAATAAATACTTTTTCATACTGATGAATAATCAAGGAATTATTAAATGTATTAAATAATTAAAGTAAATAATAGTAATAATTTATATTAATAAGCAATGATTAAATAATAAGAAATAATCATAAATAAAGAATTAAAAACAAATCTACGTGAGGTGGAAGACAGTTATGCAGGATTAAATATAATAATAATAATAATAATAATAATAATAATAATAATAATAATAATAATAAATCATGAAATTACTACATTTATTAAATAATCAGAAGACAGAACATTTTAATTTATATTAATAATTTTAAATAATAAATAAAGAAATAAATCGACATTGTGATTTATGTATGCTAAACTAGAATCTTCCTTTTTTTCTCCAGAGAAATTCTTTGGTGTTGAAGTTTAGGCTTTGGCAGGGCCACTAAAGGACATTCAGAGAGTTGCCCCAAAGCCTCTTCTTGTATCATTAGTTCTGCTGAGAGGTGAACCCCTACCCCCGTCTGTGTGCCCCGGAGGAGGTTTCCTTTAAGAATAATACATGTTTGTGCATTAGCATTTCCACACGGGTCACTAACAGCGACGTGTACGTAATGATCACAGATCCACACTAGACGTCAGTCTGGTCGCTGCCTGCCGTACAGGTGGAGTCTCTCCGGAGACCCCACCACATCACCGTGTTCATTAGAAGCACCGAAGGAGAACCCACACGCACGTTACCCCCTAAACCCCCTGCGCCTAAAGAGGTCCCACAGCCCCAGCTGTGCCAGGACGTGCAACTGGGAACATTAGAGACTGGACAAATAAAAGATTTGGCCTTCCCAGCAGCCTATTCAGTATTTAATAGACCCCCCAGGCGGGGTGTGAGCCACACCAATTTGCACAGGACTCGAAGCTTAAGCTCAGACAGCACAGACTCAGTTATAAACACCCAGTGAGGACGTCGATACCCGTGCCATATGTAGAGCCTGATGTTTTCTTCACAACAGTGGGAGTCTCATTAAACCATGCATTCAGTTTTAAGGTAATAGATGTTTAAAAGGTGAAATTTTTAATATATTGGATTAGACTGACCTAGCTTTGAATGAACAAATGGATTACTGAAGGCATTGTATTTATTTTAATTCATTTGTTGGTCGGGTAGGGGAGCTGGTGCCTATCTCAGCTTTTCAACTGCCTCTTCAAGGCCCGGTAACACCCTGAATGGTGTCAACCTGAGGAAATCGGAGTACGGACACGTGGAGAACATGCAAATTCCACACAGAAAGGACCTAGATCGCTGTGCCACCCTTGTTCTTATCAGATTTTGTTTTAATGTCATTTGTGTGTTAATTTTAGTGCATTTGTGTCCTTTGCATTTTCAGCATTTAGCAGATGCATTTATCCAAAGCACCCTACAGTCTGAGCAATTAAGTTTAAGGGCCTTGCTCAAGGGCCCAATAGCACAGCTTGGCAGTGATGAGGTTTGAACCGGCGACTTTCAGATTACTAGTCTAGTACCTCAACCCCTAGGCTACAGCTGCATCCAAATAAATCTACATAAATCTACAACAACAACATTATTTTACATTAGCTTGGTCGCATCACAGTGAGAAGGTCCTTGGTTCAATCCCCAAATGGAGTCTTTTCTGTGTTTGGACCGCCAAATCTTCCTACCAGGCTACGACTAGATTATTTCCATATTTCTAATTTAGCGCTCTCAGACTCATCATTCCAGAAGACTGCAGAGCCATCAGGTCCCATCAGACTAAATACACTTTCAGATCAGAACCTCTAGTGTCAGCAACACCTACATTCTGCCAGGTAGACATTACATTTGAATTTATTCAAAGCGGCTCGGCTCCGTCCGACTGTGAATGCAAACCGATAACGAACAGCCACTCGCTGCCTCTCGTTTCGCGGTCAGCTGAGTGGCATTTACAGCCGAGACTCATGCATAAATATTCAAGAGTAGATTTTCCCCGGGTGTTAGAGGAGTATCGAGCCGCTCTCCTGTGGGAGAACCTCTAGAGCGTTTCCTTCCTCCAGCTGGTCTATAACAGAAGGCCGAGAGGCTCAGGGCTGAAGTTCAGCTGTCGTCACCCAGATGGGACCTTTAGGTGACCGGTGTCAGACCGGCTCAGTTTTACTACATAATTATCACACTTAGTTTCTGTAATCCAGCTCAAGCGACGAGCTCGGTCGAACATACACCAAAAAAAGTGTAAAGGATTAAAGAAATAATACAGATCAGCTTTAAATCCAGGACAATTTCACTCCTGGGATTTTACATATTTATTAAGGTCCATATTTTAATTTATGGTCTTTTGGGGATGTGAAGACCCAACTTCTGAGCCAGCAGGCTTTTAGTGCACTTTTAATAGGGTTTTATTTTAAACTAGACATGAGCATTTCCTGAAGAAAATGCGAGTGTGATTGCATCGATGAGCCTTGGTCGCCCACGACCCTGTCACCAGGTTACCCCTGTTCCTTCCTTGGACCATTGTTTTTTGTAGACAGCGACCACTGTAGACCGGGAATACCCCACAAGAGCTGCATTGGATGCTCAGACCTGTTTTAGTCCTTGTAAAACTCACTCAGATCCTTACGCCCATTTTTTCTACTTCTAAAATTAACTTTAAGGATGAAATGTTCACTTGCTGTGTAATAGATCCCCCCAGGGATAAATAATAATAATAATAATAATAATAATAGATGCTGTAGTAATTGAACTGATAATTTTGAAGATGTATTTGATTTTTTCCCACAGCTTTATGTATGTATATATAGTCATTAACATAATGAAAATAATGGGCACTCGCTCAGCAGTACTGGTAAATAGGGTTGCCAAGTGTTCGTAAATACAGCATTTCACTTCTATAACAGATTTGGTAACATTTTAGATAAAGCTATTTGACAGTTAGGACAGTGTGATAAAGGACTCACCACTACCATCCAAACTTCGAGCAGAAGGTGAAACATCTGGAAGAAGTCGGGAAGGGAATTTTTCCTAGAATCTGACACATTGATATCTTAATTGTCAATCATGAGCTGATGTATTATTATGAAGAACGGCGATCTCATGTCATGCGTTCTCTCGTGCAGACACTGTGGCTACATCAAAGCTAAGCAAGACCCCGAGGACGAGAAGATGCAGTTACAGCACGGCCGTGGTAAGCCAGACTTCCATCCCAGAGTGTCCAAAACCTTTTCTTTGTTTATTAGGGTCTGTAGGGGTGCTGGAGCCTATCACAGCTCTTCAACGAGTGCAAGGCACATGGTAACACCCTGGATGGGGCGCCAGTCAACCTGGTAGCATGTCTTTGGACTGCGGGAGGAAACCGGAGTACCCGGAAGAAACCCAGGTGGACACGTGTAGAACATGCAAACTCCGCAAAGAAAGGACCTAGATCGCCCCACCCGGGGATCGAAACCAGGACCTTCATACTGTGAAGCGACAGTCCTAGTCCACTTAGCCACAGTGAGATCAAAGTCTGCGAGCGGAGATCTCAGTCACCTCCGGGCCAGTTAGAACAGACACTCGGTAATTCAGCTCTGCTCTTTACAAAGTGTGCAAAGTGAGAGCGAGTGGAACTAGACGCCGTACCATCCGTCACAAACAGAAGGCTGATGAATGATGCCGCAGATCACCGCAGTTGCCTAATGTGCGTTTTCTCTAACGACTCTTTTCTTGCCTGACAAAGGCGATGCTTAATGAGGTCGCAAATGTGGTGCGCCTCTCTTTTAGGGAAATAGATGGTTTACTAATGAACGCCTTGAAAAAACACCGTCATTATGCTCACTCCGGCTGCCCTGCCTTGTGTTTCACAGTCCAGCTCCCCGGGACCAGGACGTACATTCACCCACACACATACGAGGACCCGAACCAGGCTGTCCGAGACTTCGCCAAGGAGATCGAAGTCTCCAGTATTCGCATAGAGCGAGTAATTGGAGCTGGTGAGTTTAGACATTTATAAAAACTATTTGTTACACCTGGATCATTTACTTCTCTAATGTGGTGGGATCTTCATCCAAGTCATGATGAATTGCGTCCAACGAAAAACACCTAATGTTTGACTTTTTAATTTTATTTTCAGCGATTTACAGATGATCAAACCGAATATCCTTAAGGTCAGGAGTTAGGTAGCTAGGTGGGCTGTAATTAATTAGCTGGTGCGGTTGGTACGTAGAGAAGTTCTTGGGTAGGTATGTAGTAAGGTGTAGGTAGGTGGTAATGTGAGGCAGTGAGCAGGTAATTTTATAGTTTGATAAGTAATTATGTGCTTACAAAGGACCCATGTCCATCTTGCTTCTATCTACAGTCCTCACTTAGCCACTGTGCCACCCCTTTTGTAGGTAAGTAGTAGGGTGTGAGTTTAGGTAGTTGGGTAGTAGTTGGGTAAGTAGGAAGTAAGGTGGAAGCATGGGTAGGTAATTAGGTAGAATGGTCGGTAGTTAATTAAGTGGTTGGGTAGGTAAGTAATTAGGTCTTTTTGTAGTAGGGTGTGAGTTTCTAGTTTAGAGTCTAGAGGTAGGCAATGAGGTGGTGGAGTAGGTAGATAATAAGGTTTTTAGTTGGTAGGTAGTAAGGTGCCAGTTTTAGGTGGTAAAGTAGGTAGGTTTTAAAGTGGGAGTGCAGGTAGCTACCAAACTTTTTGAGGTTTTACTTCATTTAAGCTATTTTTTTATTTTATAATGTGAAGTGCAAGAATATGAAAACATCTAGGCTAATGATCAAACTGAAAAATCTTTAAAAGGTCAGGAGTTACATTTAATGAGACGAACTCCAAGACTAAGGGATAGTGGCGGCCTGTCATGTACACTGTCACATTATTATGACCACCAGCTAATAGCCGGCGTGTGCAGAATAGACAGCTAGACATGCTGGGAATGACTATTCAAGGCCATGGTAGGTCACAGGAATCTCGAAGCATGCTGACGGGTGCCTCACACAGCTTTTCAATGGGGTACAAGTCCGGGGAATCGGAGTGCCAGGATAGTCCTTGGACATTGTTTGTCAAAATTTTTTTTGAACCAGGTGAATTCGGAGAAGTGTGCAGCGGCCGCCTGCGTCTCCCCAGTAAGAGAGAGATACACGTGGCCATCAAGAGTCTGAAAGCAGGTTACACAGAGCAGCAGCGGAGAGATTTCCTCAGTGAAGCGAGCATCATGGGTCAGTTCGATCATCCCAACATCATTCGGCTGGAAGGAGTCGTAACCAGATGTGAGTCTTGAAAACACATATTGTTTAAAAGTACTGTATGGTTAGAAGTATGTGGACGCCTCGCAACGACCTTGTTATGAATCAAAATACATAGTTATACATTCGTCACAGGAGCATCTGTGGGTACCAGTACTTTTGATTAGAATCAAAAATAGACTTGGAATGTATTATAGCGAGCTTAACATCAACGTGAGCTTTCAAACTGGCATCTCTTCATCTTCTTTCTCGCATGGCAGCCTCTCAGGCCATGAACATGCAAAGCTTGCTCGGCCATCGACCCACCGCGTGATCGACATAAAATGTACCCACGGTTTCTTTAATTTGCCGTCGGTTACCAAAGCTGTTCCACGGCCCGCCTAAACAACCTCAAATCCAGAACGTTTTCATTCATCAGTAGCCAGTTTGTGAAGATGGGAGCACAACCAAGCACAAAGAAACCAAAACGGGTTACCTGACGATGACCTAAAACTGAAAATTGTACATCTCAAGCCACAAATGTAAGGACACAGTCTGTCGTTGAAGACTCCGAACTGGGGCGTGTGTAGGGTGCACAAACGTCTTTATTTCGAAAGACGAGACAAGGTCAAACACTTGAAACATGAATATTTCATGCGTTTGAATGCATTACCTAGACATCACAGAGTGAGTTATACCGACACACATTCCCTATTGCACATTTTTATTATCATTTAAACATAATTACCGTATGTATTGAATAAAAAAGAAACAATTGGGGGTGGCGGGTAAAAGGGTTTGCAAACAAAAGCTGTATACATGCCACGGTGTCATCAAGGGGCCCGGACAACATTTAAAACAAATGGAAGCCAAAAAAAAGCAATTTTGAGTTGGAACTGAGTTGATATCTTGAACTTCCGAAAAATGAATGGAAGTGAACGTGTGTGTGTGTGTGTGTGTGTGTGTTTGTGTGTATCCAAAAGCAAGATTATTAACAAGAACTGCAGCTAATCGATCGTTTAACATCAGCCGGTCCTCTAAAGAAAAACATTTCATAGTTTTATTTCTTTTTTTTTAAATCCTTCATTTCTGAATCCCTCATAATCGCACAATTATCTTTTCAGCTACATCTCAGATGTCTTAGAAGTAGTTAGAAAGTAATAAAAATAATTACATTTCATTTAACAGCAGACACTTGGCAATAATGCAGTATTACACCGGGGTGCGATGAGATCAGTAATGATGATGGTTCGGCAGCATAGAATTTTGCTGGAACGTTTTTATTTGACTGTCATCTGGCTGAAGTTCTTATATGAAAGATTTTCCAGCTCAGTGGGAACAATTTTCATACACACACCTACCTACCTTGCAAAGTGGGCTCTGACCGATCTATAAAGGGGAACCCGGAGCATATAAATGGCAGAATTTCGGAATAGCATATACAATAAGATCAGGTAGGCATACTGTGTCTAGGTTGTATAGTCTTATTGATGATAATATTAATAATATTTATTAATAATATTCGGTTGCTCCAGTTAGGCGTCGCCATGGTAGGTCGTGATCCGCATTGTTGATTATGCATGACCTTCCATGCACAACCCACCCTATTTATCCAGGGCCCATGTCTACAATGCACTGGCTGGGGCATCCTAGGTACCTACAGAATATAATTCTCTGATTCTCTAATTAGAGTCTCTAATTAACATGGTTGCATGTGCGAGGAAACCGGGGCTCCCGGAGGAAACCCACGCGGACACTTGGAGAACATGCAAACTCCACACAGAAAGTACCCGGACCGCCACACCTGGAGATCAAACCCTGGACTTTCTTGCTAATAAGCGATAAGACCGTAATAGAATAGGAATGAATGTGAATGGATACGCTCACACACAAACCATTAATAACATTATGAGCACTGAATAGCAGTGAATAGCACTGATTATGTCCATCACGGCACCTCTTACTGGAGGGATATATTACACAGTGAGTGAACATTTTATCCTCAAAGTTGATATTAGAAGCAGAAAAAACTGGTTCCCGGTTTCCAGTAGTCAGTATTTGTGAAAAGGAAGGAAGAGTGGTAAACCGGCACCAGGGTCATGGACGGCCAAGGCTCATTGATGGTTCTGATAGTTATTAGGATAGGTGTCATAGTTATTAGGATAGAATAAGTGACAATATTAGGAAGGTGGTCATAATGTGATGCCTGATCAGTGTATGTATAAAGTATGATCGCATCTAACATGCTTGGATGACTAGTTGTTGGATTATGGAGGTTACAACTTCAACATTCTTCCATAATCTTAACTAACTACACACGAACCAACAAGTTCTACAGTCCAAACCATTCATTACTCCAAATACCAACGCTGCACACTCCACCCACCCACAACCCTAATCCCACATGTTTCCTAAAGCAGTAAATACCACAGTGCATAATGAGTTTAGAGTAGCACTGCATAATGGAGTGGGGAAAGCATGACATTTCTTGACTTTCTCCGGCAGAGAGAGAAAATTAACCTGATCGACAACTTCAGCATCCCAATGTAATTTTTATTTAAATGGAAAGGTCGTGAATGTCATTACTCATGTTAATCAGGAGAACCGGTGGAGAATACCCGATAGTCCCGCTAATGCATGCTGATTTTTATCCTCTCGGAAAAGTCATGCACTTTTAGGTCTCAGCCAGTTCACATTCACTGGGGGTTCGGGGCATAAGAAGATCCTTAATTATCCACACCCAGAAGCTATTTACATGGTTGACAAGCACTCAGACAGTGTCCAGGGGTGAGCATCAAACCCTGAATGTCGAAGGAAAGCTTTTAAAAGTTTCTTTATTAGGATTTTAAGAAACGTCAGGCTGTATAAGTCAAGTTTAAAGAATAACAAACGTTTTTTTATTAAAGAAAGGTAAGCAAATATTGTAACATTTTAGAAATGTATTGGGCAAACTACAACAGGCTTTGCACGTATTAAACAAGTTATTGCATTTGATTCATTAAAATCATATAGATCACGGTTTCCCAACCTTTTCCGGGTCTCGACTCCAGCTACAGCTACATCAGGAGAAATTATTAAAGACGTTTAATCTCCAGGGTTCTTTAGCCTTATTCAGTCTTATACAACTAAACTAAAACTGTTCAAATATTAAATAATGAATATGCATCGAGTCAAGCAGGACGTCACACTCGAAAACTACCGTGTACACAGCCAGGGTTGCCAGATTGCAACAGTGATTTCCAGCCAACTGCTCAGATGAGTAGTTAAAACAGAGCACAAATCAGTAAAAAAAAAGAAACCTAGAACATTTTCTCTGTCTTATGACGGTGCTATGCAGTGAGATACGGTGTTCCTTACAAAGTAGTTGTTTAGGGTGTTGGAAATATATATTTTTAAAAAGCCGAGCACAACCAATACATGAAACCAGAGATGGTCAAAGTCAGATGAGTCACGTAAACATGTTACAATGAATCACAAGCAAGTAATAAGCTCTGAAAATCCAATTCCATTTAGTAAAGCAATGCAATAGTTGACACAAAAGCCAAAGAAACCATTTCCTTCCTCTACCAGCATTGTGCAACGTTCACTACGGCTAAAAATCTACATGGATCTCTGTATGAAAAATGTTCCGGAATATAAGGTCACTGTCCATGAACTCATTTGAAGTACACCATTGCAATACAGGAGTCTACATAACACAATTTGTTATACCGTGAAATAGACAGAATTTCTGTTTGGAATGAGCTAGTCATAGCCCTGACCCATCCGGACGTCTGCCGAGACTTCAAACCCATCCCATTATCATCCGTGTTTAGTATTAGTACTGAGGTGCAGTCAGTCACCAGTTAAAGAAAGAAGCGATAATAAATGTTCCCAAAGTTTCCACAGTCCACATATTGTCGTTGGCTTCGGTGAGGACATACGGAGTAAAAGAGTAATTTTCTTCTGATGGCATTAATATGAACGCTGGAAAAATCCATCTCAGACGAAGGTGAATAAAAGTGCGGAAGCATTTTATCGAACACTCGGATCCGTCCACACAAATGACGGTGTTGGATAACTTTAAAAAATGTAAATCTTAACGATACTGATTTAGCAAAGTTTTAGTGTACAATTACGAATTTTATTATCAGTTCAGGTCATTATCTTTAACCCCTTATCCTGATCAGGGTCTGTAGGGGTGCTGGACCCTTTCACAGCTGTTCAATGGGCGCAAGGCACACGGTAACACCCTGGATGGGGCGCCAGTCCATCACAGGAACCTACAGGACGATTCAGTGTCTCCGATCGACCTGGTAGCATGTCTTTGGACTGTGGGAGGAAACCGGAGTACCCG
>JAYDZG010000024.1:4352133-4381933 GCA_034509265.1 Microcambeva bendego
CACGGCTGTATATATTTACATCCTGGGTGTCTAGCAAATGCTTCTGCCCTACTTCTGCCGTCTGCGTCATCGTTTGTTTATGTTGTGGAGTTCTGTTGTACTGGGGGGATCGTGTCGTTACATCGTGGTGTTTGTTGTACTGTGAGATTATTAGTCTTGTGGTTTGGGGTTCAGTGTTGGAAGATTTGTGGCTGACCTTCATAGTTTTACTGGATGTTCCTGTGCTGTGGGAATTTGTTCCGTTGTTTTATTTCTGGTCTGAAATGTTGTACTGCGACTGTAGTTTAATGTTTTAGCTGTGGATCATTTTAACAAACAAAAGTCATTTATCGCCCGTTCAGGTTATTTTCATTAACCCCTTATCGTAATTAGGGTCTGTAGGGGTGCTGGAGCCTATCACAGCTCTTTGACGGGCGCAAGGCACACGGTAACACCCAGGATGGGCCGCCGGTCCCTCTCAGGTACCTACAGGACAATTCAGCGTCTCAAATCAACCTGGTAGCATGTCTTTGGACTGTGAAGTACCCAGAGGAAACCCACACGGACACGTGGAGAACATGCAAAGTCCAAAAGGACGCAGATCGCTCCACCTGAGGATCGAACCCAGGACCTTCCTGCTGTGAGGCGACTGTGCTACACACTAAGCCAAAAACACAATCCTTCTCGGTACATGCTTATTAAATTTTTCATTCTTACAAGCTCATTTACTTAAACCCTTTAGCTTCCTGCATTTCAATCACACTTGTTGCCAGACTTTGATGAATCCCCTACATCCTGATAGAATATTTTTACCTCATCAGTAAGCAGACGCGGGCTTTTATGGCACGTTGCTCCGTTCTCATGATATTTTACATTTTAATAAATACAGCAGGGCCGACTCGACTCACCAGTTGTTTTCACATCACGGAATAATTAATACGTGAAGTCAAACACAGCACAAGGCTTAGAGTCTAAATTCTCAACCCTGGAAATGAGATTTTTCTGACTTTGGCTCCTTGCCTAGAGTACAACCGTGGGGATTCCGGTCGTGGCTTCGAGTTTCATTGACCTTATTAAAATCATCAGGCAAACGCAAACATGTCCGAGTGTTAGCACACTGAGAAAAAAAAGCGTGAAGATTATTTTCAGGTTCTTTTTAAAGAGTGAAAAAAGAATGATCTGGGATCTTTGTTTTCGCTGGCATTCGGAGACAATGTTCCAGAGGAACGTTGAAGTTAACGGGTGTGGTCAGAGTGTTTATAATTCCAGTGAGAATCTTGAACCCTGGTTGTTCAGTAATCGTCTGTGATGATACCTGTGATGGGCTTTATTTTGCCGGGAAGCTCACGTTGTTCTCGTCTGTGTCTACTGTCTACTTATGGGTTCAAAAGACAAGCAGTGGTAAGCAAAAGACGTGCATGATGATCTGGGTACTTATTAAAAAAAGTGGTGTTTCTGTGGCTCGTGTATGAAGAATATGGCTCTGTATGAAATATGACAAATATGACATTTTTTTGGAGGATGGGGGCATGGTGGCAATAGTGGACAAACTGACCTGGATTAGAAATCGCGTCAGGTGCGCCACTGTTCATGTAGTACTGAGGGAAAGTGGGTGATTGAACAGGACTAGATCAGTTTAGTTCAGTTCCTTTAACCCCTTATCCTAATCAGGGTCTGTAGGGGTGCTGGAGCCTATCACAGCTCTTCGACGGGCGCAAGGCACACGGTAACACCCTGGACGGGGCGCCGGTCCATCACAGGTACCTAAAGGACAATTCAGTGTCTATAATCAACCTGGTAGCATGTCTTTGGACTGTCGGAGGAAACCGGAGTACCCGGAGGAAACCCATACGGACACGGGAGAACATGCAAACTCCACACAGAAGGACCTAGATTGTTCCACCTGGGAACCTTCTCGCTGTGAAGCAACAGTGCTACTAACTAAGCCACCGTGCCGCCCTGAACAGTACTAGATATGGTTAACTTAAGGTAAACGTCTAGTTGTCTGTAGCAGAGAAAATTCCTCTCTGCCAAACTTCACATCAATAACTCAAGCGCTTAAACTCGTGACCCCTCGGACCTCTGCTCTGTCATTTCCTTTCAGCTACCTGAACATAAACCTGTGCGAATCTTTAAAAAATACTCAGCCTATTCAAAAGGGCACGGACCTGTGTCACCCCGCACTGCCACACACAGTCAATCATCGACAGTGAGCTGAAAGCTCTCTTTATTATGTGCATATCTTTCATATCCCAGAGAGCTTGTTATAGCCCAGGCCTGAGCCCGTGTAACGGCATGCGTTCCAGGCACCTCGATGACAGCTTAAAGAGCCCTTACGAAGTGCTCCCATTTCACACGGTCCTCTTCACGCCGCCGGAAGACTGACAGTCGACCTTATCAGCCTCAGCAGAGGAAATTTACAGCGCCGTCTCTCTGAAGTGTGCATTTAAACACCCCTCTTATGCTCGGGCCGGAGATCCGATTCGAAGATACCGAGGAATGAGTCTCAGGACGGGCTTCACCGGGGCGTCGAAGACGTATCAAAGTGGCCGGTCGTGTTTTATGAAATGTGACACGTGAAGCAATATCAAACACAACCATGATTCACGCCGGCACACACCATGTAGGATATGCATGAGCTCAGAGGACGCCTGCTACGAGCCCGTGGATGTGCCAGATACGGCATGATCGATCAAGCAGCCGCGTGAATGATGATTGAAGAGGCGAAAGGAAATTGCGGAACGTCTCTGGGAGGATACCGCACGGTGTCTAGTACGATGATTTGTAACGGCGAAGTCTCCATTAGGTCATATAGCTCGACGTCGTGCTCAGGCCGTGTTCGGAAAACTCGCCTCGGATGATAAACTGTCAAATTTTGCTGAAACAGCAGCACTTCTTTAGGACTAGAAACTAAAAAACGGTAGTCAATGAAACGGACACCAATGCCAGTCCTGATCCTGTAGTATAAGATCATTTCACATACCAGCGAGGCTTGGGGATTTAAAATTGAATGGACAATTCAGTGTGTGGGCTAATGCTTTATTCTATCTGTGTGGCCCGGTAATAAATGTGCTCTGTGATTGGGGACCATCGTGAGCACTTGTGCTGTCGGATGGAAAACACTTATCTTTATTTTTAACGTTTTTTTCTTTTTTACATTTGTGGATTGTGTTTGATTCTCTATGTGTTGGTAAAAGCGAACAACAAATGAGAAGAAATTGGCTGCTACCGTCAAGCCCGTAACTCCTTCTCCATCCATTCATGTGTGTTTACTCCGGTGTCGTTATCTGCTGCCTGCAAGCAAACTTACCATGAACTAAGTAAGTAACTTACATTTGGGATTTTGGAGATACGTGTTTTTCATCGGACGGCGACCATATGTAAAAAAAAAAGCACCACTTAACTATTGGTAATAAGAAGATGTAGACAGATGTCTCATTCGTGTGTTTTGTGTTTCACTCACCACAAGCTTCGCCATAAATGGTCCCTTTGCGGTTCGTAGTTCTCTCTCAGTGCGTCCACATGTGTCAGTGTTTAGCTGGATTGACTTCACTGTGTTGAGGATTGATGCAGAATTAGCTTCTCAGGAAAAGTGTCTTAAAGCGTTAAAATGAAGTTTGTTTTCAGCTACTGTGAATAATTTTCTAATTTGATTTAAATTATAATACACTTTTCACTACCGTGCAGTGGAATTTGTCCTCCGCATGTCAACCCGATCCAACCCGAGCCCTAGCAACGGTGCCAGGGGAACTGTTAGGGGTTGCGTGCCATGCTCAAGGGCACTTCAGTCGTGACCTGTCAGCTCTGAGTAATCTTTTGCAATCTTCTGATTACAAGAGAAGTTCTCTAACTACCAGGCCACGGCCTCTGCACTGCTAAAATTCAAAGTGGGTAGGACTGTCGGCTCAGAACAAGAAGGTTCTCCCAGTGTCTGTGTGGGTCCTATAGGAACATAGTCACCAGGGTGCATAAGCCAGTGCATTTTCATACTGTCCCTGAGCCTAGACCAATTAGAGAAGAGCCAAATTAATAAAGTGGATCACGGATCTGCTGTGGCGACCCCTAACGGTAGGATCCCCCCCCAAAAAAAGAAAGTCCTGACAGGTTAATTATGACACACAGTTCTTCAACATTCAGGCACAGGAAAGAACCACAAATAAAAAGTGGTAAACTTGAAACCCACCCGAAACTGATTCACACCTCACAAGCACTAAGATGGTAGACGAGTAAAGATAAGCAGAGAAATAAATCAGGTGCCGTCTCTTCTGACAGAGCTCATGTAAATTCCTCTTCTTATCTGATCAAGCAACAATAAGTCCTGGGAATATCTTTGATGTGATATTAAGCTTTTATATTTGCAGTCGGTTGTGTTTATCGTCGCGTAACGTGTTTACAGCACAGAGCAAATGATCTCGTCTCGTAAAGGTCCGCTCCTAGTCTCGCTGACAAATATCTTGTCAGGGGATAAAGTAATAAAATAAGGGCTGTAATATGATCCAGCTGTACATATTAAAGCAAACACAGGGGCAGACAAAGCAAAAACCCGGAGTAATCCATGCAGCTGTTCAGATTGAATCATGGGTCAAACGGTCACATCCAATTAAAAACAATGGATAACTGAGAGGTGTGCAAAGTATAACCGAATATTAAATTAGCTTTATTAAGGAGCATTATAAGGATATTGGCTTATATTACATCCTCAGCATTTTTGGAGCTGTTGTGGGAGATTGAAGGTGAAGTCACATGGCGCATAGTGGGGTACAGTTCAGTATGGACCCCTAAAACACCAGAGGAACACTCACACAGACACAAAGTCTATCCCATCTTGTGAGGCGACTGTGCTACACACTGAGCCTTTGTGTCCTCCCCCCAACACCACATGATACCTGATGACTGTGTGTGTAAATTATCAACCAAATTCATTTTGCTCTTTTGGACTGAAGTGGGAATGGAACAAAAAACTGCGAGCAAAATAGGGGGAACGAAACCCAAGACCGGCCAAGAATATTTCAGAAGTAGAAACACTGGACGGCATAGGTAACTAAAAGCTGCAGTGAACAGGGTTGCCAGATTAGCCAAAAACCTTTTGAAAATCTGCCAAAATGCATGACAATCTGGCAACAGTGAAGACAGATATAATTAATTTATATCCACATCCTGTTTGCATACCACATGAGAGAAACAGCGCCCCCTTCTGTTAAAAACTAACTAAGTAATGTAACATGAGTTACATTTTAATCTACTCTTTTTAGTAGATGTTTAGACTACTAACTTTACTTAACTTAAGAGAAAAATCCATCACTACTAGTACAAAAGTACAAAAATGCATCATATGTTTAACAGACCAGGTTAATCTTTCCAATCATTCGTTTTAAAGACATACGACTGGCAAAGGACGGTTCATGTCACCTTCTCGATTTATTTCACATTTCTACAAATCCTGATGCCTGTGGTTTGCGTGAGGGAGTTAAAAAAAGCATTGCACATGTGGAAATCTCTCGTTACACTAGTGCACGAGTCTTCCCTGAGTCTCCAGTAATCATAACACAATGATCATGTCCAAAAGATGCCAAAGAGGAATTATGTTCAATCATCTTTTCTCAGAACAAACCTTTTTTACTGTTACTCGTCCAATGTGAGCTGTTTTTTTTAGTACAGGAGGCCAAATAGAGGGTAAACCTAAATTCCACACCATCACTCCTCAGAGATGCCGCTGACCTCTAAACGTTGAAAGGAAAAACAGTCTTGTTTATGATCTGCTTTTCGGTCCTCACAGATCTTACTCACATGGGGAAAATAAATCAGAGAAAGTCCAAGTACAAAGAAATGACCAGTGGTGGAATTGAATCCCAAGACTCGTAAACGTAGTCGTACTCAAGTGAAACTCACCTCTCTGGACCGTCTGCAGTGAAACGTAAAGATCTGGGGGATGAACACAAGCAAAGACAAATGCAGGTACGTCATGGATGGAGTTTGTACGTAGACATTTATACTGTTTGCGACAGGTTGTAATAAGAAGCTTTAAAATCCAAACATGGAAAGACTTGTGGTCTGTTTCGTTCCTCTTTTCTCTTTAATATTAAAAAATCCAGCACAGAGATAAAGCTTAAACATTATTTCCCAATGGTCTGTACGAGGCCTAAAACAAGCCTACTATACTCCTAATGCAGCAATGCAATATTCTTCACCAGCTCTGTTATCATCATCGACAGGAAATCATTTCCAGGAACAGCATCATGTATAGAATATGTATGAAAAATTCTAGTCTTATCCATTAGAGAGATTCCTAAATCACCCGAGGAGCAGAAATGTTTGCATGACTCATTTGGCATGGGTTTTAACCAGATGCCATTCCTGACTCAACCTTCCTATTTATCTGGGCTTGGGACCGGAACTACACTTGGAAGCAAAAGGTGGAACCATCATATATTATGAAGGTAGTCATAATGTTATGCATGCTGCTAAAGCAGATTGATTGTAGATTGATGGGTAGAAATGTTGGGCCCTTGAGCGAGGCCCTTAACCCTAATTACCTAAAGACTGTATACTTTAACTGTAATGTAAAGTCACTTTGGATAACAGTGTCTGCTACATGCTGAAAATGTAATGAAAATGTAGATAGATAGACAGACAGATACTTTATTAAGCCTTACGGAAATGAAGATGTTAAAATACATAAAATATTTAAATGTGTTATTTTCAGCCAAATGTGCACATTTCTCCATTTAGAAATGTTTAGATTAGAAATGTATCTTTTATATGAATTATATACCTTTTTGTATTTATTGTAGTGTCATGTATCTGCACTGTTACTTGTATTGTTTTGCTCTTGTGTTCTGTGTAGCACCGTGGTCCCAGAGGAACGTTGTTTCGTTTCAATATGTCCATGTATGTATCTGAAATGGCAATAAAGACTCTCTGACTCTATAGATTCTTGTAGTAATGCACACATTGCAATTTCAGCTCATAACAAAACACCGTCCACGGTATAAACTGGGTGTGTTCGATATGCCATGAGATGCCATGACGTACTTTTCGTATCACACAGATCCGGCCTGCTGGATGGGGTTTCCATAGACCGTTATGGACTGCACCAACATTTTTACTGTGCCTCTTTAAAAGGTACCATTTCCTCTTGTCCTTTACTTTCAGCAGCTGCTAAAAGTAATTCCAGTGATGTCAACAAAGATGAAACCCCGTCCACCAGTAATTATCTGCACGCTTTATTACAGCCTGCCAAGTCAACCAAGCCTGTCGGTCTGTCAACTTATTTAATAAGGTCCGATTAAAGTCTTAAATCAGTCGAAGAACCCGAGCTGAGCTGTGGCGGCGAGTATCACAATCCCTCCTGCTTTAGCTTTAACGAGAAGACTTTGGCTCCAGCAGGGAACTCCTTGACTCTTTCTTTCCAGCCCATTAGGTGTGATTAGAAAAAAAGCTGACAGCAATTAGATGGCGAGCATGGAGGGTGGTTAGCACTAAAGCAAGGTTCACTCAGAATTTGCAATGTGTGCATTACTGCGAGAATCTATAGGCAGAATCTGGTTGAAAATAAAACATTTAAATGTATTTAAACACCCAAGTACTCAGACCCACCGATTTAAAGCATCTCATTGCTATAATTGCCATTTCTACCACTCAATCTACACCGTTATCTGCTATAACATCACATATTACATTATGACCACCTTCCTATATTGTGTTGGTCCACCTTTTGCTGGCAATGAGCCTTGTCGGCAAATGACCACATTTGATACTGTCCACCTCAGAAGAACGAGAAGCTCTGGCTAAACTCTTCACAATTAATAATTGTGCACAAATTTTATGCCAGATGCCCTTCCTGACTAAACCCTCCCTATTTATCTGGGATTGGGACCGGCACTACGACACACAGGTTTGTACATCCTAGTGACTTGGTACCTGTAGGATAGTTTAGTGTCTCCAGTTAACCTGGCTGTGTGTTATTTGACTGTGGGAGAAAACCTGTAGGAAACCCACATAGACACGAGAAGAACATGCAAACTCCACACAGGAAGGCAGTGGACCTGGGGATCAAACCTAAGACCTTCTTACTGTGAGGTCTTTTTATAGGATATTATTAGGGAAAACAATAACCAGAACCATTACTCTCCCAAATCAAGGCTTCTTTTGGACATCTGCTCAGCCTTTGTGTCCGTTTTTTAAATTCGTGATATTGGATAGCTTGACCCTGAAGAAGTCAACTACAATGAAACGGATAAATGGAGAATCTGCAGGGAATCTGAACCCAGCCCTTCCAGCCCTTATCAGCCTGAACACTCGCAAACTGGAAGATTAAAACTCTGAGATTGCTTTTTCTCTTTGACGTCCAATCGGAATCACGAGGCATCCAATATTTCGGCCGGTCAGTTTGTATGGCGATTGATTAGATCTTCAGCGGTCCGGACTCTGGTCTCACTTTTGAGGCTTAGCGCCAGCGGAGATCTGACCACTGCACCACTGTGAATGCCACGGCACAGTCCCACCTGTAGATAACCCAAACTGTCCCACACAGACCCTTTCAACAAATAAGCCAAGAGTGTCAGATGTCCACCATTTTGGTATAGCCTTTGCTAAAACTGTAGTATTACACTCATGCTAGTCAACACAATCTACTTTTCAAAAGGGTTGACATTAATTTTAAACTTAAATTTAATTAATTAAACATTTTCCCCCCTATTGAGCCCTTGACCAAGACACTTAACCCTCAATTGGACCATCACAAGTCAATTTGGATAAAAGAGTCTGCTGGGAATAATTCGGGGACCGAATTATTATTATTATTATTATTTTTCAGATGCCCTTCCTGGTTTGTGCATCCACTGTGTCCACTAAAAACTAAAAATGTCAATGCATGAAAGTCAACCAAATCCCATTAATTAAAACACAATACAATACCAATGGTGCATTGGCATTTACATGATGTGCTTCCAATTCAGAAGGGAAAGTTTTACCAAGTTTTTAATTTCAATATTCTCAAATAGTCTGACAAACAAACAGTCCCTGTTTTAAAGTCTAGGAGCCGGATCCTGTGGAACAAGGTCTTCAATTAGGGTTGAGGTTGTTGGGGTACAAACTGACTAAAAGCAATTCATAAACTATATGAAAAACTCTACACTCAAGAGTGGTAAATAATATTTTCTTTATTAGATTTGTATTTTAGAGGCAGGAGAACATCCATTTCCTCCTAAATGTATTTACTCTCCCTGAAATTATCCTCATTCTTTTCCAATATCCAGCCAGCTTGTACCAATCTAAAATCTTTATTCTTGCTTTTAGATCAAATGTGTTTACAGGTTTTTCTCTCAGTGACAAATTCGCATGCTCTTAAAAAAGAGGTTTCAGGGTTTAATGCGATTTCTATTCATAGCATTTTGTATGAACAAAATATTTAAGCTGGAAATGAACGATCAATCTCGTCTCTTATCGCTGATAAAATCTGTAAATAAAATGATCATAGAGATGTAATGACGCAACTCAAGGCAGTTAATAAGCGATTCAAAAATTCCACAATTCAATGTGATGACTTTAAACAGCAGATGGCATTTAAATGCTACAAACCTTGCCCGATTGACATCACTGATGCTATATGTCTGGTTGCCAGATTCAGGGTTTTCAGCTAGTTCTGAGCTGTTTTAATCACCCGGTGCCGATATTAAGTTTTTCTCAATGAAAATTCTACATGTTGTTATGATATACTGTACAAGTACTGTGATATAAAACTCTGTATACCATTTTAGATAACAACTCAGAAATGTATTTGCATTTTATTTCCCAAATATGTTGTCACTGACTCAGATTCCCTTTTTTGTGGTGCATCCTCTAAAATCATGGCTAAATCGAGCTACATAAAGAGACTAAAGAACACATATGCTTGATTTGCCACCATGAGAACAAACATCTCATTTAGTCCCAGTTCAGAATCAGGCCTCCATCATTAAAGACTGATTGGACTCATTGTGTCTGTTCATCCAGAAAACAAGTCCGATGGAATTGGGTTCCATTGACAGGCTGGCACTGACGGCGTCGTGTGTAATTATACCAACTAAAGCACATTTCCATCTGTTTGTTTATGCAGTGAGCTAGCATAAGGTCTGGGGAAGTCTCTCTTCGCTTCCCCCCTCATGACCCGCAAATCAACAAGCATTTCAAGGGCTTGTGTGAAGTGCTGGGTGTCTTTTTTTGCCTCTCGACTAACAAAAACACAAAGATAATTTACGCAAGCATTTGTACACAGGAGGGTTTTGGGGTGGCTGAGTTGAGGGAATTATGTTGCACTCTGTGGGAAATGTGGGGAGTGTAAATTTGGGAATCAGTTGATTGTGATGTGCAAATAAGCAATCAGACAAAATCCAAGTTAAGAAGAAAAGAGAAAGTCTCAAAGGTGGACGATGGAAAAAAGGATGTATTAATAGCCTACTGTATTTTTTAACCTGCCTGAAATGGAACCAAATATTTAAACAATCTAAAGGGACTGGAAATGAACCATCAATCTTTAAATAAAAAGTTTAACCAATATTTCACATAGTCGCCTACTCTTCCTAAAACTACAGGGTCTATAACCAATTTTAAAAATCCACTATTCAAATCAATGACTCGATATTCACTTTATACAGCAGAAGTCACTGCCGTTATACACCTCGTGGTGCTAAAAGTTTGGTTGCCAGATTTGGTGTTTTGGGCTTAATCCAAATTATTTTTTTTACATATTTTGTATATATTTCATGAATAAAATGGCAATACGTAGATCAATACATTACAAATACTTGAACACATTCATAATACACATCATAAATACTCACAAATACAGAATTTTATTCATAAAAAGAATCAAACTTTATCATTTTGTTTAAGGATTTTCTCCCATAGTCAATTTGCCTTCCAATGCTGTGGAACCCGTGAGCACAGTCCAGGTGGGTGTACTGCAGACCTTCTTGCTGTGAGGCGACAGTGCTACCCACTGTGAATGTCTTAGCCCTGCAGACCTTATTCTCAATCTCGGCTTTTCTTAATAGTTTTGGCCTGGTCTGTGTCATTGCTGAAAAAGGCCACTCAGAGGTCACTCTATTTTAACACCATTTGTTTTTTTAAATTGGTTGACCAACAAGCTCATGGTGTAGGTGATCAAAGATTTTGGTAATGTGTTCACAAGATAGATGAGGAGACTGACTGTAGTAATGGCAGCGAGGTTAATCTACGGCTTGCCAAATCTAAGAAATCAATACCTATTAGATCAATACACCAATGCTTCAGATGATGTAGGCGACCCCCTGGGATGGCATCAAACGAAACACAAGCCTCATGCTGGTTTTAAAACCTCAAGAACGGAACATGACAAGAACGTATTCAATTATTCGCCAGATCAAATCACAAAGGCCATGTTTCTGTACACCCTGCTTCAAGTAGCTAATGACATCAAGAAGCCTCCGCGTACCCCATCGCCGTTCCTAGTGAGCTAAATCACATTAATTACGGCCAATTGGCAGGCAGGACGACAGCAGGTGCTGTCGGGTTTGTGGGTAATTGCGTGACTGAGCTGCGAGATCGCTGGCACCTGGGAAGCCTGGGCTTCCGAGCCGGCAGTGGACGGGCATCTCCATTCTCCTCTCCTCTTGCCGACAGATGTTCATCCCACTAATGGGTCCACAGTGAGCAATCATATGTGAGAACTGCTGTGCTGTTGTAATTGCTGTCAACAAGACAGCAATTCAAGATTTGATATACATAATACTTTCAGGATTTCGCTTGGCTTTCTCCCCTGGTGCAAAATTTTCTTTAAGAATTTTTATAGCGTGAGCTAAAAAGTGGACATATTTCACTATAATGACACTTCATCACTGAAGATGGCGTTGAGATCAGCTTTGGCGATCTTTAAAAAAGCTCAGGCTATATTTAAAGGCTTGCATGTTGTGACTATTCATTCACTGTGTTCATCTTACAAAGGATCGTCAAGAAGTTTCCACACTTTTATTTTGGTTTATGTACATATAGTTCATTTTTCTTATTTTTAAAATGCATTTTCTTCTGCCGCTGAAGATCCCTGAGAATGTTTGAGAAGGGTATATTGCTACCGACGCCTCCTACTACGTGTGTAGTTCATGCACAGCATTTAAATACCCCACCTCGTTAGTCTGGTTATCCCACCAACCAGACATGGAAGGCAATTTACAGTCTGTTCCCGGAACTGCCAATGGTGCCTGCTAGACCATCAACAGAGCCGAGATACAAACCAAGGTGTCCAGAATCTTGGTGATGGTGTGCTAGCACAATGGTACTCAGCCTGATTTCCACCTTTTTGGATTGCTCAAAGAAGCATTAAGGGGAAGAAGATTTTAATGTGACGATGATGTGAAAGTGTGACTACACGCTCAATCATTTTTTTTTACTGATGGAATTAAAATGGTACAAAGATTTTAAAAATGCAACACAAAGGAAGGTGACACTAGAAAAGTGATACAATTTGTTTTTGAAATCCTTATTAAATGTGTAGACACTCTTTGAGGAATTCTCATAAGCTTGTGCTATAGATTCCCATGACATGCCTATTTTGTTTTCTGGCTGATAGCCCTTCCATCCTGGATCTAATAAAGCGTCAGGTCGTGCTGTGCCTTCAAAAACAGATTTCATCTGTTTCAGAAAGCTGTCAAACAAGTCTGAGTGATTTATGGTGTAATTTTAGTACCTATCCACTTTACCGTGTACACAATAAATCCTTTTGAGAAGTTCTGGTTAAGTCTGGTAACTGGGGAGGCCATGGAAGTTAAGAGTACAAACTACATTTGGAAAATAGTCCCATTCAAGTTCGCAAATGTCGTATTTTCCTTTAATTGGACACTTTTAAAATACTTTATACATTTTAATGGGATTGGGGTCAGGCAATCACCCAGTGACTACGTGGTCACTTTTACCACGGCAAAACAACTCTGATGCAGTTTATTGTTCTTTCAATCATCCCCCCTACACTCCATGTAAACTGCTCAGCTACAGAACGGAAATGTTCGAGCCTTCGAGCACATCAAACTACTGATGCATTTTGACCAAATAAATAAATAAACCAGAAACAGAAAAATATATCTAGTAGATCTAGGGAAAAGACTGACTGCCAATCTGAGTTAAATCCAACCGAAGAGTTTCTAAGGAAAATTGGGTCTTGAAAGACCGTTGGAAATGGTTTGGCAGGAGAATTTGGAGCCACAATGCTACAAAACTCTTGATCTTCAAATCTGTGAATGCTAAAAACGTTACCAACCAGTATTTACTCTTTTAGTTATAATGAATAACAATAATAAGAATAAAGTAAAAACTTATATATTATATTACACTGTATAGCTGGGGTACAGACTTGGTAAGTTGTCGTTTGAATCTGGAGCCGTGCTGACTACATTGCATCCCACAGTTGGAGGTACAGGAGGATACATTGAGCCATCACGACCATCCAGGTGGTCCCACAGATGTTCAATTAGGTTCAAATCATGACGCGATGCCGTCATCTGCAAGGATGTATTCATGCACAATTCTCTCGAGAGTGCTTTACACACGGACGCATCGGCTCAGAGAATGCCACGGCAACAGGGCCTAGACCATAAAACCGCAACAGTTGTCGAAAATAAGAAGCGGTCATAATAATGTGACTCAAGACAATATTCTAGCTTTCGCTTGCTGTGTGATGATTTACTACTGGTGTGTGTTAAACAGCTAAAGTCATTTTCATGTGCTGAATTCTCAGAAATACAATCAAACGTGTGTTCAGCCATCAATCTGAAGGATGGAATTTAAGCTAGAGGTGGACTGTGAGATCCTGTAGAGAATTGCACCCTAGATAATCGATACGTTGTCAAATTAAAGGACGAACCTACCGGATCATGAAGCACAAAGGTGAAAATCAATTACTGCCGGAGATCGGTAAGCTGTGCGAACACTGACACCAACCAGGATCCCATTTTTCACTGATTATCTCTTCATCATGACACTTGTTAGTAGTTGAGATATATTTTGGTAGAAATGGAACATTTTATCCCAGTTGATGTTAAAAGCAGGAGCTCGTTTAAGGTCCAAACTGTGACGGCTGAACGACTGGGTGGTTATAATGAAGACATTGTTGGACTTGAAACACAGAATGAACATTAAGGTTTGGTGTACAGGACATCCTAAACGTGTCTCTACCTTATACAGGACTCAGGACTCACTTGGCCATGCCAGTGGGTTTAGAGGGCACAAAACATAAAGGGGAACAGATGCTTAATGATTCTACTGTGTCTAAATGTTATGCATATTCATGGCTGCGTGATGCAAAGTTGATTCAAGGTGCAGCAAAGCAAAACTCACCAAGGGTGAAGAGGTGAAGCATAAAATAAAATAAAAAAACATACACAGTCATGGAAAAAAATATCACTTTATTTTAGTTTACAATTTCTAAGTGTACGATTGAGAACAATGAGCAGTGTTGTTTTTTTTTCTATAAACCAGAATAGGAATTTGAATAAAATTAATAACGGGGCTCATTTTTGTCAAACACACACTTAGAAAACTAAAATAAACTGATAATTTTGAAGTGGTCTCTTATTTTTTTCCCACACCTGTATGTATTTTAAAGAAACAAATAAAAAATACTTTTGGTTTGGACTAATTCTGGACTCACCTGAATGCCCACCATCGACTTCAATAATATTTTTCAATAATATGTTTAAAGTTTATACAGCAGCTCATGCTGAATTTTGATCTATGCTTTAACCTAAACTTAGGATTTTATGTCCTCTTATCGTGGCCAATCGGCTGCTGGCAACCCCAACGATGTCCAATGAAAGGTTGACTCGACTGACCCACTCCATCAGATGTGTATACAGTCTACTTAACCCTTCCTGTACACCCACAGTTCAATGGATGAGGCTTGGGAGAACCACGCCCCAACCCCATCCACTAATGTATAGGCAGCTTGGGCAACCGGAGTCCTTCGCCCTCCACTTCCAACAAAAATAGTGTTGAGATTCACCTACTTTTTGTTATTAAGATTTAATCAAATGAACTAAATGAAACACACACTCATGAGCGAACAGGTACGGCACTAAATGTGTAGTCTTGTTAAGGCTTGAATTTAAATATGTTAGTATATTTTATTAAATCAATTCATACATATAGGCCAAACTTTTTTTAATGAATGCTTTGCTTATAACATTTGTAAATCCCACAATCGCTGTGCTTCACCGTGTTTGCTTAAAAACGAATGAATATTTATTACAGAAATTGTACAGAATAGAAACATTCATTGTGAAATGCTACGCAGTGCAGAGCTCGAACGTCACCTGCTGGTAAATTATTCAGTGCAAAGGTGAGGTGATGGTCAAAATATTCTCAAAGGTAAAAGAAGTGTCAAAAGCTTGTGAAAACATTGTGGTGTGCACAGAAACACTAATTACCGTGTCTGACCTCCGCTTGGCTCGACTCCTCTTTTATTTTCATGTATAACTACGTGTGGTAATTAAAGCCATTATACATTTCCCAGGTGCCAGATGAAAAAAATTAATTAATCGGAGCTTTTCAAAAGAAAGCAATACAAACCTGGAGATACAAATTAAGAAACAGAACCGGTGTGGAAACATTTTGACTGCACCATGATCTGATGAACTATAAATAAATAAATGCCCTGATTTAAGCCCTGAAAAAAGACATACGGCTGCCTTCCATCCAAAATTTTTGCACATGTAGTAGTTTAAAAGCAATTTAAAGGGGGTAATGAAGAGACGCTGCTTGTGACTACATATGGGTTATGAACATAGGTGGGTTACAGAAGAGAAATGAATACAGGTGGGTTACAATTAGTGGTGGGATATGAAGTCTGAAGTGGATACAGGTGGGGTATGAATATGGGTGGTTAACGGCTAGAAGAGGGGTTATAAACAGAAATGAAGTATGACTTCAGGTTGGTAATAAATAGAGGTGGGTAAATGCTAGAAGAGGGGTTATGAATAGAAATGAAATATGACTTCAGGTGGGGAATGAATAGAGGTGGGTTAGGATATAAATAGGGAATAGAGATGTAGGCAACACAAAAACTGAAAACAGACAATGGTGTAATATAACAAAATACATTCTTACTGTACTACTACTACTATTACTATATGTTTAGTATGTAACTGAAACAAGTATTTCTTTTTTTTTACTGTTGGGCCCTTGAGCATGTAACTCTCAATTGCCCAGAAAGTATATTGTAAATCGCTTTGGATAAAGGGGTCTGCTAATTCTAAAAATGTAAATGTAAATATAAAAGTATTTCTGTAATGACTGGCGTCTTGCTTAGATGTCAGTCTTTAACTTAGATGTTCAGGCTTTAGCCTGAACACGTTTTCATGTTGTCTGTGTCTGAAAAGCAGGCAGTCCGTCATAGTGAATTAATTAGACAAGTCACACAGAGATCGGTAGCAGATACTATTGAGACCTGGGGCACAAAGAAGTGACAGTAAACTGACCCTGACCTCGAGATGAACCTTCACCCAACCTTAGATGCAGCAAATGCTTTGCTTTGGTATGTCACTTCAATTAGCATAAGCCTCTGCAAGTTCCAGAACCCTGTCACAACTGCTTTTCCTTACACTCACGACAGCGCCGAGAGCTGAAGCAGTCACACTTTTAGCTGTACTTGCTTACCTGTAAGTCACTCACCTACATTAACATCCAAATCGCTTGTAAGACAAGGCAGAGCCCAGTTGTTAAGGTACTGGAATAGTAATCAGAAGGTCACTGGGTCAAGGCCCAACCCTGCCAGGTTGCAGCAAGGCTCTCAACCCTCAACTGCTCAGACTGTATACTGTACCTGGAGTGCAAGTTGCTTTAAATGAAGACACAAGTCACAATTATGTGAGCACTGCTCAAAATAATGTAAAATCGATACATATAATTCACCATTGAAACAAAATGTACTGTGTGGTCTGCATTATTGATTTGGATTTCCCTCCTTATTTATCCAGGTTTCGGACCGGCACTACAATGCACTGGTTTATGCATCCTAATGAATAGGTTCCTATAGGACGATTGTGCCTCCAATTAGGAAACCGGACATGAAGAAAACGGGCAACCTCTGTACAGTAAAGACCCAGAACCCCCCCCCCACCCCTGGGGGATCGAACCCATGACCATCTTGTTGTGAAGGTCTGTCTGTAATTGATCTGTGCATGTACAAACAGGGCGAGTTCGCCACCATTACAGTTAACAACAACGATTAGAGTAAAGGTCAGATTTGAGATTAAATATGTTCACCATATTTGTATAAAGATTAGTTTTGACATTAGTATTTTTGAAAGAATTAAATTAAATGTGTAATGAGATTTTTTCCTTATCTAAGATTAAGGGTCTTTCGACGCTGCACTTCTTTCAATCCAAAAACTTACAAAATCAAATCTGAAGTATTTTTCAATACCACAGAATGATTATGTAAATGTCTATTGTAAGTGAGAAAGTGTCATTTCATCCATGCATAGTTATGAGTTCTGGATGATAGTTAAGCCAGTTTCATTTCATTCATCTCAGGCTTTTTAGCGGCGAGTGCATTCGTGAGTGCCCTTGTATCACCCATGCTAAACTGCCATGAATTTTCAGCTTTTCTGAGGGACTGTCGGGTGTGAAGTAATTTTTGTGAAAACAACTTTGCCTTCCTTCACTTTTTCTCTCCAAATAGTATTTAGAATTGCTATCTAAATGCTAAGCAGTCCTCCGGATGAAAAAAAAAAGCCCAGCGACAAAGTAACGCGCACAATGAATTGCCATTAAAAATTCAGGAGTATAAACTGACCGTGGTCATTAGCAGCCCGGGACTCCTTGCATCAGCAAATGATCATAAATAATACATTTTAGGTGTAGAAAAAGGTTCAAGTGAACAAGTCGTATAATAAATGTTACAAAAATAACAGAACAGAAATGACTTTTCGGAACTCAAGCTACACACATCAGTAATCGTGCTGAATTATTTAGTTAAGCTTGTTTAAAGCGTAACAGATTTATAAAAGCATTTTACAGACGCTCATTGGGAAGCAACTAGACAAAGCAAAGACTTTTTAAGTTAAAGTATCTTAGTCGTGTCTCTACATACGCATTTAAGAATTGAGAAATCTTGTTTCTATATCCCAGAGCAACATGGTTTACTGAACACATCGTCGATTTTTTAAAGAATTGGGAGATTCTTTTCTATTGGTCGCTCCAACATCCCACCACAAATCATTCTTGACTTGAACATGAGCAAGACGTTTCTGAAAGCAGTCACCAACCTTCTTAATATCAACGTATTATTCTGGCTTTCCATCACGTTGTCCAGCCCCTGTTTCTGAGTGCTTTTCTTAAACATGTAATTTACCGCTCGCACCGATGCAGCAGAGTTATGATGTAATGTCAGTCGATGTGAAAATGCAAGGTCGTAAGCAAATTCTCTGATGTATAGATATTGTTTTGGATAGTAATCATGCAATAAATCTTTTATACTGTTCCACCTAGACTGAACAGAACTGCTCATCCTCGGGATTTTTGACAAATTATAAACATATTTTTTCACAATTACAGCTGAATCGTGTCTCAATTACAGAGCCTGTGGGATCAGCATTTGGCTCAGGGTGGAACACTTGGTTGAACTAAGGGTTCTAACAGCTACACATGCTAGCAGTTTAAGTGCTTCCATGTATGCGTAAGCCCTATGTAGGTGGTCTAAACGTGTGTGTGTGTGTGTGTGATGTTCGCATGTGTCAATATTTCTGTGTATGTGTAGTCCTTATGCTTTCCTGCACAAACCAAACACAGGTTTACATGATTTACATACATAGTGTGTGTGTGTGTGTGTGAGAGAGAGAGAGAGAGAGTATGTGTATGTGGCTGTATATGGCATGAGAGTGCATGTATAAATGATGTATATTTACTACTGTGTGTGTGTGTTTGTATTGGGTAAATGATGTATAATTGAGTGTGTCTGTATATAGTATGAGTTTGTGTGTAAATAATATATTGTGTGTGTGTGAGAGAGTAACTAGACAACAGTAAGAAGTACACACTGTGTGTGTGTGTGTGTGTGTGTGTGTGTGTGTGTGTGTGTGTGTGTGTGTGTGTGTGGAAGGGGGGGGGATTAGAGAGAGCTGTGCTGACAGGCACATTCACCTCTGCCACTCAGCACTCTCACACACTAATGGATCAGCAGCAGGAGGACAGATGAAGCCAGACCTCCTGAGACGCCAGGAAGCAACAAATGAGAAAATCGGCAGGACCGACAGGTGGAGAGAAAGTCCAGTAAAAAAGAGTTACAAGTCTGATTAAAGAAAATTGAAATCATGAGAGGGAATGGATTTGCTTAATCTTTTATTCGAACTCTCTACTGCTGAACGAATGTGAACATCTGTCTGATTATTGTGTGAAAGTCTTTCAGCACATTGTCATGTTGGTATCATATCAATATGGTCAAATGTACTTTCCACCTCTGCCCAAATGTAACATGGTGGGTTTGATCCCCAAGTGGAGAAGTCCAGGCTCCGGGGGCTCCGGTTTTCTCCCCAAAGTGTGACATTAAAATCCCACCAAACGTACGTAACCTAGCATAGTGGTGTGTCTTTGTGCTCACATTGATTTGAAAACCCTCTCCAGATCTCAGTGTGGTTCCTGATCCACATGATAAGCGAGGTCTGAGCTCCACAGCACCTCCTACTGAGATCCTTTATCTTAATAATGTAGGCGGGCAGACTTTCAACTGGTCTCTGTGATCATAAAGCTGCTGGAAAAGGCCGATAGGCGTTGCCGAGCCTCACTGATGTAGCGAAACATCATGTGGTTCCTACTGGCTTTTTAGCAAGAGCGTGATGGACGAATGAGTGACTGCTTCCATGAAAGCGACATAAAGCAGAAAAGGCCACGTCCAGTAACACTTTTGAACACCACAGGCTTGTTTCATGCACCGTTAATGTGGGACCGTTTCGGCATTTTGAGAGAGATGACAGAAGATTCGGAGCAGGTGGAATACGCCATATGAGAAGATTTAGCAAAAATGCTGTGTAATTAAATGCTAATTAATGCAGTCTGTGAGCTGACACCAAGTGTGGTGAATGCTGATAAACAGGCACTGAGATTGCTTGGTGCACGGTTGACATTCCAGTTTGTCCCACCCAGCTATTTTATAAACAGGGGGTCAATATGAAGACTTCTCTAATAATATTAAAAATCATGAAGACACGTCAGTTTTATTTTCAAGAAGGACACTTTTAAAGAATATTCACAGCCTTCTTGGTTCAACTCCCTGGGAGGGGTGGGCGTTACACTTAAAATCTTAAATGAGAAGGGGGGGTTAAGTAGCACATCATTTTAAAGCTCGTTTAATTCTCTTTCCAATAATACCCTGATAATGGGAATTGAACCCAACAACTATTCAACAACAAAATAGTTCAAACCGAAGACATTACGTTCTATCAACTTCATTTTATCTAATGACAGTTTGAATCCATTGCTAAGTAGTAAACACATCAAGATGTAAGACATCTAAGTAATAAGAAGCACAAAGAGAACAAAAATCTCCTAGTAATAAGACAGCCTGTCATTACAGCAGGTTTCCAGCTTAAAAAATCTCCAGCAGGCAGACTGAGCTCATTAAAGCAGGAAGACTGGCACCTCCATCATAACTTAAGGCTGGTAATTGAAAAACTCTTGTACATAAGCAAGACTGCCAAGTGAAGCGAGGGGGGACAGTCCGTGTTCGCCTAAGCACAACCGAGCATGAGTTAGCTCCCTAATCTGTGCTAGATATTCATTAGTTGTGCTAGAGCTAGTGCTAGACCGTCCACCCAGGCTGGTCTCTAGCACAGCCTTTCCACCTCTTACTGTCCTGCTGGTAATGCCAATATTTGAATGACACTTCATCTAGATCCTGCCAGTGTGAGAGCAAGCTAAGGGTGAAGGCAATAGCCCTAAATCCAAGTCCATAAAGTATAGACATTTATGCATCATGAAATACTGACAGCACAATGTAAAGATTTGTAATAAACACTGTCGAGTCACATTATTATTGTGTTTGAATCGATAGTTTCCTTTTTTAAAGATGACGGATAACTATACATTCTGATTGTCTTTCGTGGGATCTTCCATGTCACATGACTAGAAATGTCTGACATTGGTTGGTAGACCATGAACATATATGCATCTAAAATCCCATAATTCTATTCTGTACAGTACGCAAAAGCAGTAAACAAAAGCAGTAAACAAAAGCAGTACACAGAACAATCTGTGCAGTGAAGCACATATAGACACACCAGACACACCACTAGGGGGCGGTGATCACAAGTGCCCGGAGCGGTGGACAGCCCCAGCCACGGCACCCGGTGAGAAGTTTGGGGTTGGGTGCCTAGCTCGAGGGCACTTCAGTCGTGACCTGTCAGGTCTAGGAATCGATCCGACAACCTTCTGATCACAAGCAGGTAGCAGGCAGTGTGTCTGAATATGTGGTATTTAATACAAATACCCTTTTTGAGTATGCAAACAAAGCACATTCGGTCAAAAATCTATCCCACAATTCAACTGGAGCTGCAAAAGCTAGTTTTTTAAAAATAAATATTTATCATATGGGGTCAAATTTTTATAACATCTCAATTAAAAATCTCAATTGATTCTGTTGGAGCCTGGTAACTCATTATCACAGAAATAAATAAAAATGAGCTAATAAGGATTCATCTTTACATAGGTGTGTATTATCAAGTGTATTATTAGCTTCCCATGATTGTTTTTTTTTATTACTGATTGATGCCTGACATTTAAAATGCCGGTAGGTATCAGTTCATTCTGTCCAGACTTTTTGCCACAAGGCAATCAAAAGGACGAAATTCATTTCGCAGCGAGGTCTCAAAGGATGGTGTTTAATTAGGTCGAGAGAGCCGTCGGACATGTCTGTGCGAAGCTTTGTCCGGGTTGATAATGTCTGATCTTCATGCTTAAGTCATTTACATTCAGTCAGTAGTTGAAACGCAAATACAATCGGCTTTAAGCTTTTTCTATGTTTTTTAATGATTTTTTAAAAATACTTCAGATTTGATAGCAGCCCAGTAAATGGTTTTTGAATTTCCAATCTTATTGGAATGTTCACACTGAAACCCTGAATTAGATCCACAAAATGGAGTTTCTGCTGCATCACATGTTCTTTTGTTCTACAGAACGAAAGCACTCGACATATGAACGTTTAAGGCCTTGAAAGGTATTAAAAGAATTAAAAAACAGCCATAAAAGATTACCCAGAACATCCAATGATAAAGGATGCATTTAAGCGGTGAAGTGTGTGGCTGAATGCGTTTTCCCTATTACCTTTTCACATAAGCTTGTTAGCTACAGAGTAATGTATCAGTATTGACGGGTGTCACTGTCCAGGTTCTAGACGACTGTCCATTAATGAGCTAAAAATAAGAAGTCACCTTTAGAAAGGCAAAGTAGAGTGTCAGGATTTATGAGACATGTGTGACTGCGATCTTACAGCGAACACCTACAAGTCTTTTGTGACAATATATAATTTTCCATGCATTTTAATGCCGAATTGTGTAACACAAATATTAGCAAAGAATCAGCTAAATGAAAAACCCTATTTATAGCAAAGAAAACATAGCTGGCATGATGACAGTACGTACGTATCGGGGTAACATCGGTACAGTGATGTGGGCCGGTCTACGGTTAGCTGTGTAACACTGTAATGTATGCGAGATCTCCAAAGGGTCGAGTGCTGTTTTTTAAAGAAGACTTCTGTAACTTCTAACAAAACTGCTGTAACAAAACAGAAGAATCCGTTTTTATGAACATGGAGCTTAAGCGCTGGGAAACGTTCCAGCAACACACAGTTCCACTACCTCTGAATACTAAACACGACTATTTCAAGTGTTCCTACAAAGTGAGATTCAGAGTAACTAAATCACTACTGTTTCTAAGCCTTAAGTCCCACCCCCGCCTCTGAATCAGCAGCTGATTGGTTGTTCTGACAGCTGCTACTCCATAATCACTGTGATTGGTTCACTGCTCTCTAGTCAAAGCTACAAGCCAAACAGCTAACTATTTGCCGATTCTAGTTGTTTAACGCGTCAAAATCCGACCTTGGAATGTAACCCCGGGAATAAATTGGGGGTTTACTGTACAGGTTTACTTTTTTATAATAGAATAAAAGATTTGTATATAAGTCATATCTCAGGAAGACTACTAGTCAAGTCAATTTATTTGTATACACAGTAGGGTTAATTTAAACTCACACAAGTCCATACAGGGCAATTACCCTTGTCGCGAGTCACAAAAAAAGGTGGGGTCACAGAGAAAAAGAGGAAAAATAAAATTGTGTAACGTTACATAATACAGCATATTAGAGCGACACTCCATAAGAAACAGTGAAGCAACTGTAAGGCAAGATCCTCTAAACTTCTGAAATTTGTCCCCTTAAACTTTTATTAAACCCAGCCTGTGTGCGACTCTGGCTTCGTTCAGCGTTCTGCTTGAAGTGCTGAAGTAAAATTTTTATATCAAACAAGCCAGCAGAATCTCACAGTGACATCCATGCTGTCTATTTTACTTCAAATAAAGTCGACGACGCTTTGGTATCGTTGCAAAAGTGTAAAGAGCAAAACAGCGACCCAGATCAACCTCACAGCAGCAAATAATCCTAACCGCTGCTTACCTGAGCTTCTCTTCTTCAAGCTTCAAGCGGAGGCCACATCTGTATCCGTGTGTTGTTCCGTTTCGGATACAGTCCACTTGTTTTTCTTCTCCGCGGCTCGTTACCTCTACAAACAATAATGAGAAAGTCTTGTAATGAAATCCAAAAGAAACTAGCACGTCGTACTTTTGATTAGAGGAACAACTGAATCCTAACCCCGGCTGATCGGCTTATACAGCGGCTTTTAAGGCCTGAACCACGACTGAGTCTCTGGATCAAATGAGCCGATTCATAGAGCTGATTATGCATGACACCATAATGAAATAGAAAAAGCATCACAAATTAATCTTTACCTCAGATAAGAGCACAGCTCTTGGTTTCACAGCTTGTTGAAATACATAACTAGTAAACTACATGCAACGTAACCATTTCTAAACACTAAACTCCTAAATGAATTTAAATGATAGGAGTAGATGACTGTTATAGGTTTACATTTACATCAGAATTTAGTCTATTTAGGATTTATTTACTCAATCACTCAGATATCTTTAAAATCACCCAGCAGCTTTAAAATTTTACGAGTATTCCCGTCCTTACTTTATCGTACCTCTTCTGTTCCCATTATACTTTCATGTCAATATTACAGAATTTATCAGCAGTAATAAAACATCCATAAGAAAAATTAGGTAATAATTCACTTCAACATGAATCTACTGACTTCTCATTACCCTGTGACCACTGTGTGAACCCACACTGACCCACTTCTTTTATAATTTGTCATTAGGGCATGCCTGACTAGCATAAAGTGTGTACATCTGGGTTAAAATGTATCAAAGGATTGAGCAATTGATTTAAGGGCTTTGGGAATACACATAGATATTCACACACAGATTACAAACATAGCAGGTGTGTCATATTCATTACATACACATTCATTTCATTCATTAATAAATAAAATAATACACTCTATTGCCAAAAGTATGTGGACACCCATTCTAAATGAAAATCAGTTGTTTCACCCAAACTCATTTGTTTGCTTTACCAGTCATGGTTACTATTGATTCGATTCACTGGGATAAAGAAACCTCTGGGCAGGTCACCAGTCTATTAAAGAGAACACACTCATGCACACACTTATACACGCATATATAATTAAATATGTTTAGTTAACCTGACTGAATGTCTTTGGACTTGTGGAAGAAAAGGGAAGTATCTCAAAAAAACGACACACGACAAGAACAATTCAGACTGGGAATCACATTCAGGACCTTCAACAAGACCTTTGATTGAGCCACCGTGCCTCCTGATGGATAAAATCAATTCTAAAATAAACATGTTTTCACTTTGTGGGAACTGTTTGGGATGTTTAAGGCTGCTGAAGCTACACATAGAGACCAACTCCATATTCATGGCAGAAGAGAAAATGACTCAAACATGGTAAAACTTCTCCACTACAGTCAATGTTTGCCCTGTAGCTCCGACTGTGTTCTACACCAATAAAAAAAGCAAATGCTTTTAGTGGTGAAAAAAGAGAATTCTTTCTGATAATAAGAAATTGGAAATAAATACTCAGACGTACATGAGTTTTCCACTTTACTGATTTAATAAGATGCTTGAAGGGGTTGTCTAGTGGAGGAAATGGCTGTAATTGTCTGAAAAAAGATCTGGATTTATTCGTTTAATCAAATCAATTGGGGAAAATGCACGACGACTGAAAAATCATTGTAAAGAATGCTTTTTTTCTCTCACAAAGTCTCAGTCTTTAAGAGCTGAGTGTTGAGACTGTGTTGGGATTAATTTAATTTGGCTGTAACAATGTCTGGTATAACTCACTTTAGTGTGCAGTAATAGGCAGATAAAAGTCTGAAACATGTTCTGGATTCTGAAGAAATTTTCCAGTTTTTCTTGAGCAGAAGGACCTTGGTTGGGGTTATTCAGATTAAATATAGTCAACATTTCCATTTTTACTGGCATTATTACTTGGTTGGTCTTTGCTTTGCTGTTACAACAGCCTCAGTTCTTCTTGGCTTGGGCGGCACGTTATTTTTAAATTATTATACATGTCTGTAAAATATTCTGGGGTTGAGGTCAAGCCTGTAAAAGCAAAGGTCATGAAGACCCTGTTAGGGGATTTTAACAGCTTGCAAAGAGACCCGATCTAAACCACAATGTACTCCTTTGGAATTTTGATTTTGGGCCAAGTGTTTTTGCCCCAACCTTCGACGGAAAACTGCAAAATCTGGACGTCAAATCAATACCGATGTCTGTGAACTGAAATCTTATGCTCACTGTCCACAAAATTTGTCCATCACAGAGGACAGTCTTTTAACACCTCAGGTGTTCTCTGCAGGTGTTCTGTGTCATTTTGTAATCAATAATAAATGTTGGAGGACAGTCTTTTTGACTATTTATGAAGGGAAGAAGAAGGCACGTGTCCTCGGGTGTTCTCTGCCGATGGAACCGTAAGCCTTGACTGTGTATTAGAAAAACAAACACAGTAAATTTCTTGACTGAAGGACGAGTTCAGGGACATATCAGACACCAGCACACCACGAGGCAGTCGTGCAGAGCTAATACTCTCCATGAAGATGAGGAAAACAGACCTGTAGAGCATGAACAATGAAAAAAATCTCATCCTGCCCTACACCAGCCCTTTCCCCTTCCCCAGTCCCCAACCTCGTCCAGCTTTATGTTCAGTAAACAGCCAAAACACACATTCTGGGAGAAAATAAGGATTTTTAAGTGATGTAGCACTGCCATCCTGAGGACGTCCATGTCAGTTATGCTAACCAAAAACCAGACGAAATTTAACATTTCTTTGAAAACAGATGAACGTTTACTACATTTAACACACAAAGATTTGCCACAAGATTCATGACAACTCAAATTAAATCTAATAAAAAAAATTATATTGTACGTGTTGTTGTTCTGCTAAGAGGTCAAACAACGTTAAATCAACGCAGTCTGACGAATTCAGCATTTTGTGTTTTTATATTAACAAGCGACGTGAAAAAAAACACATTTTATAATTGTATTTTGACACATTTTGACATTAATTCTGTAATTTTGTAATAAATGTTTGTAGTATTTCACGGTTTCAAACATTGATCGAGCGACATGTTACACTGCATTACTAAGACTACAGCGACCTCTAGTGGCGCCTAGGATTCATTACGGTTCAGAATGAGCTAAAAAGGTAAAAACCTGAACTCTAGTCTGAACTCTTGGATACACAAATCAGTGCATTGTAGTGCCGTCCTAAGCCCGGGTAAATAGGAGGGTTCCGTCAGGAGGTGCATCATAAAAACAGAGAAAACCCACACACATTAGGAACTGGAACTCATACAGCAGTCTCACTGTTTAATTTCATACCATTTCACAGGAATTTAGTGTCTTCAGTTCATCTCACTTTCATGTCTTCAAACTGTGTGAGGAAACTGGAGCTCCTGGAGGAAACCCACACTGACTGACACAGGGAGAACAAGCAGACAGGGATGAAAAAAAAACAGACCACTATATATGGGAATTGAAACCAGGACCATGTTGCTGCAAGGCGATAGTATTACACACCGAGCCATACTGCCATCTACTGGCGAGGATCAACGTATTTTTTTATTTTTTATTTTTTAAACGCATAGATATGTGGACATTTCTTCAAGGACTTATTGCCTATGATTGTCCAAATGTGGACTGGTCAAGTTAAGAGAAAAATAGAGTGAAATCACAAGTCAATTCCTTCCCATGAGTCTCACTTCTAGACAGCTGTCGATCTGCACTATTGTTATCAGTTGGCTATGGGGGAAAGTTCTTCTCTTTTCTGAGCACAGACAGATGGAGAGCTGAAACTGAAGAGCTCTATTCGGTCATAGAAGAGCTATATTGTGCAGCTGTGGGCTTGTTTACAACATACTAATTCTCCATGAAAAATATTTGCTTGAATAAGAGACCAAGTGGTGTAAACGAAACCAGTCCTTGGATGTAGTCATTGGTGTAATAGCGTCACTCGAGTCAGGGCTCATTGAAACATTGTATGTTTGGATAGACAATGACAAAAGAACCCGCTGTAGAGGAAAAAATGGAAAAACACACAACCATGTGCACACAGCAATAATTAAAACTCAGGGGAAAGGGTTGATTAGAAGCAATGGAAATGCTGGCCAATAGGAAAAAAAACACTTTGCTCACAGTGGGCCCAGCACCATCTGGAAACACTGGGAGCAAGGACAACACAAATTCATTTCAGCAAAAGCTTACACCTAAGCACAGTTGAGATCATTTGGTCTATTCTCCAAGCATTTCTGGGCAGTGAATGAAAACCCATATGGACACCAGGAGAACATTTAAAACTCCTTACATACAGTGGCCAAAGGCAATGATCAAAGCCTCAGCCATGCCATCATGCAGCAGAACACAGCGTTTCATGTGTTTATGAAACCTACTTCTAGACTAATGACTTCTGCAGGCCTTCAGCAGTCCATTCAACGAGTTTGGGCTGGATATGCAGTGTGCAGAGGTGCCCCTACTCGAAAAACTATAAAATATATTAACTCATATCAAGGCAGATTCCAATTACCCAGAAAAGAAGCAGAAATGAAACATGCTTCAAAGAGAAATTTTTGTTGATCAGGTCCCAGCAAGACACAATGTTTAAGTGAAATCTCTCAATGATGTTCCTCACCGTGGAAACTATCTACTATCTAACTATCTACATGTGCAACCCAGGCAGTAAAACAATCCCCAATCCGACAGCTTAACAACTTAGCAAACACAAAGTGTTGAGAAAATCTCCAATCAGCCGTGAAATAGGGCTGAGGAATCATGGGTGGGGGTTGATAACCACTAAGCAAATGAAGCTCGAACGGTTTCAGATGTGAAACAGGGTGAAGGAAGCATCATGGGTGGGGATTGATTTTGCTGTCTGCAAAATTGCACCAGGTGGATGATGTGCTGAAACAAGCAACATTGTAAATGCAAGTCTAGTAACCACCGACCTAGCGCTAAAATGGGGCGCTCAGGTGATAGAGCGAGGTTCAACGGCTGCCCTCTAGCAGACATAATTAGGTAAATTGGCCTTCAGTTTAGCAAGGCAGGGAAGGATCGCAGAGCGATTAGGGCGAGGTACAATCCCACTGATTTGTGGGTGTATAGGAAGGGATCAGTAGACCGCACACATATTGGAGGGGTCACGCCTCAAGCCATTCCCTCCTTGCTCACCTCTAGGGGTCGCCAGCAGCTGCGCTAAATTGGGAGGAAAAAGAGAGTAAAATGTAAAATAGGAAAAAAATGGTTGCTCAGGTCTGACGTCCACTTAATTCCCAATGTACCTGTAGCTTATGTAAGTTATAAATGCTCACCAGATATAATAGCGGTATAAAAATAAAAGGTGGCAGAATAAAAACGGACACATAGACCAATAAGCTTATTTAAATAGTATATCAGTGCCACTTAGAACCACATAGTATATCAGTACCACAATGAAGTTTCCACTTCATTGGTCAGACTCAGGTACAAACATGTACCGTGTTCATTTTCCCCTACTAAAGTTACTCAGACACAGTGGACATCAGGGAAGGCAGAATAAAAAAGAACCAATTACCCAGCTTTCCTTTGCTGTATTTTCCACAGCAGCTCTACAGCACAGTTTGAATGTCACTGTATGTGTGTTTGTGTGTCTGTAATGAGACTCAATGCTGCAGGAGTGCTCACTGAAGCTTCAGTGCCATCAATGCCATCTGTACCCCCCCCCCCCCCCCCTTCCCCTCATCATCTAGACATCTACAGCTCCACACCTCCTCACACTCCTCAATTAGTTTCTCCTGTCTTACTTTCCAACACAAGCTGTGCTGATTCCCGTTGCGGCCTGGTATTACGTACCACCGTAATGTTTCTTTCCATCTCCTCAATAACAACAATAAGGAGAACTGTGAGGACTAAAATGCTACTTGGTGTAGATGAGAGTGTGTTGATGGTCCACCTCTGTAAGGATTGGGTTCTATTAACATTTTAGTTTTTTATGAAATAACTATTTAATATTGGGGTTTTATTTTCCTGAACAGTGATTCCAAGCTCCTAAAACAGGTTCAAAGTTTCCTATACAAAGTCTGTTTTAAAGTACCCGGCACACAATTTTAGATTTGATTATTTATGCTGTATTGGTATCTGGTAATGATTTATAAT
>JAYDZG010000024.1:4396013-4410697 GCA_034509265.1 Microcambeva bendego
AAATTATATATATATAAAACACATGAATCTTTATTTGTTTGCTCATTTATGCAGCCCAACTCCAGCATTATCTCTGTGTGGAGAACTGAAATTGGGGAAGTGGAGCACTGGTGCATTATTCATGCAGGAAATATTGAAAAAAAGGAGGGGAAAAAAGAAAGGAATCGCAGCCAGCTGCTACTAGTTCCATCAACTTTCTAGTGCATCCTGGCTTCGCATTCCTGCTGGCAAACAGGCTTTGAACATCCCCAGCGAATTGCATTTATGAGTGCACACGAATGAGGTGGCACTTGCTCCTATGCACAGAACCAAACCACAAAGCCGGGAGATGAGAACGCATCCTGCCTTCCTTTCAGTCCAGCTCTCTCCCCTCTCCGGGCTGGCGGCTGTGAGCGTGATGCTACAAAAACCCAGCTGAATATCTTCCCGGGCTAAAGTTAAGCCACAGCACTGGATTCTTTTTTTAACGGTCGGGAAAGAATGCAGGACCCCCTTTATTTTGGACCGAAACGTAGCCTTATGAGGAAGTCCTGAGTGTGGACGCCGGCGATCCTCCCTAATCCACAGTGAGGTGGATTAGTATATATGGACGTTTGTGTAAACTCATTCTGGAAGAAATGCACACAAAACAAACATCCAATGTGACCGGCCGTTGAGGACAGAAGCCATGACCCTGGCTCTGTGCAACAAAGAACCTGGTACTACCAACGATGGATCTGTCTGAAAATCTAGGTACAGAGGATATGAATATACAGTGAATATACAGTTTAAATTTTAAGGTACCTTAGCAGGGAGGATATTAAGATGACTAGGATTTCAAACAGCGTATTTCTCGGAAGCGCACATCGAATGACGTGAATTGCTGCCTATGTAGACAGCGCACTAGGTTTTCAAAAACACCCTTATTTGGCAGCATTTTACCATATCTAAGAATTTAAACATGTATTGATATGATTATGTTTGTCTATCTTGCACTTCTCTGAGAATGAAAGTTAGTAAAATTAAAAGCGGCTGCTATGCTGCCAGACCGAATTAGCCTTGGAAGACGGATTGCAGTGGATTCAGAGGTAATTAACACTCTAATGATGCGACAGTTGATCCCTCTGCTCTGATGGTCCTGCATGGAGAAGCAATCAACCTGAACTCTGTCAGCACCAGTAAAATGAGCAAAGAGAAAATGACGTAGTTCAACTAGATGACTTGATCCGAGAATGATGCCAGGAATTTTTCACACATTAAAAAAAACAAACTGACTTCTTGACTGGATATTCTCTCTTCCTTTGTGACTTGTCTTATTGTGAAGGCTTTCATCCTCATGGAAATGATTCTCACAGAAGCACACTATCAATGGCAATCTACATGCCAAATGGAACTATTTTTTGTTTTACACACTGTGGTTCCAGTCATGACAGGACAGGTTCAACTCATCAGCTCAAGTCAAACACAGTCATGGACAATTTTGTATCTCCAGTTCACCACACTGGCACATAAGTCTCATCGCAAACTGCTGATTTGATCATGTATGATAATCCTCACTTGTTGTAGTACAATATGTCACATTAAGCTTTGTTCAGGTTGTTCAGAATTGTTTGTTTCATATTAAATTGAGTTGCTTTGACTCAGACTCGCTGTTATTGTCATTCAACCATCTACATGATGGTTAAAAGTGACCAGTGGAGATACGGTGCTGCACAGGGAAGAAAATGTACCACCATTTTTCTATGTATTTATTTGTTTTAATGGAGACCAGACACTATATGGGAAGTGGAATGTGGAAAGGGGGGCTTTGTGGGTGGGAAGAGAAACAGTTCATATGAAACAGTTCATCTCATTGGAGATGGTTTACAAAGGTCAGCAGCAAACCGGGTCAAAGTTCAATCAGGTGAACTTTGAGTGCCATAGCAAGAACCTCAACTGAGATCAGAGCACCGTCCACAAACTCTTGGTCATATTGCGCAACTCTTGTAGATCTTAGCTGCTAATCCTTTGATTTTTCTTAAGTTTGATCCATCTTACTGTCTTATTGTCTGTATCTGTTTATTCTGGAATATGGTCGAGGATCAAACACGGATGATCACGGTGAAGAGAAGTTCTCAGTTTTCCATGAGCAACTCCTACTCATAAACCCTGCATTTTCACACGATACGTTTATGTCTTTTTTGCCGAACTATAACTCAGCCTTGGGTAGGTGGAAGGGACATAAAACAAAAGACAATGATGTGATGGAGACATTTAAAGCAAAGATAAAGCGGCAGGCATGAAATGAGATGAGCCGCTGGCTGAAAGAAACACATGGCGAGCCACAGCCTGATATGATTCCTCCTTTCGTTTGGCTTTGGCTCTGTATTTCCTCTACATCAATCACAGCTCCTTAGTCGCTCTCAGGATGTGGGGGTTCAGCTCCTCAGGACCAGATGGTCTATACACTGCTCAGGTAAGAGCACACCAGCGTACTGAAATTGATATCTCGAAGATCCCCCAACTCTTCTACCTTTGACCTTCTCATGTACCTTTCCTGTCCTTCTTCCACGGACTGGGTATGTCTGAAAACCTAGTAAACTCTCTACACAGACATATTTTACGTAATCCTACACACATTCCTAAGAAAATGTCTGTTTGAATGCTTAGGTAGCTTAAAATGCTGCTTACTAAGGTGCCTTATTTCAAAACTATAAATAAACTGAATAACAAGGGAGTATCTAGATGCTTTCTTAGAAGTAAGTTGGCCAGATTTGGCAACATCAAAACTTGCTCCACTTTTCTAGGTTGACAGCTGTTCCCTAAATAGGAACAGTAGGTATCATAGTCACATGGGAGTAAATGATAACGTAAGACAAACATATTCCTAAAATACAGTAGTTTGATTGTCTTTTATTTATCTAAATAATGAATGTGCTTTTATTTTTGAGGTAGGTACAAGCGAGCTTCTAGTTCCGAATCTAATGAGGATGACGTGGATTTGTGGCCTTTCTCTTAAACTCAAATTATTTCTCAACTAGTCGAGGTGATTCAAGTCCTTGTTTTCTTTTCTCTCTCTTCTTGGTGTCTCCGGTACACGGTGGAGAACGTGACATTGGTGTAAATAGGCGGAAGAAAATAACAGTAGCAGAATATACTGTGTTCAATTCAAACAAGAGTTGTGAATCAGTGTCAGAGATAATAGTTGTAATAGGAGAGGCTTCCAGGCGAAGAGAGTCACTTATTGTGATGGCAGGTGTGTCACGACAAAGGAGGTGCTAAGATACAAACACTGCAGGAATTCACTGTGCAGCCTGCTGGTGTGGAAAGTGGGAAATCTCATTTATTTATCACCGCTCATCCTCTGTGCTCAATATCTTGGAGGTGGAACAGAGCATTGCATTCTGGGATTCGAGCTCATTTATAACGCCTTTGCAGATGGTTCTGTGGTTAGTGGGCTATTAACCCCGCTTTGCCATTCGAATACTTTTTTTCTTATCTAGGAGTCGCTAAGATGGGACTTGGTATGATTGATGCCTCGTGCCAACACTCGCGGGCAGGACACAGGTGACGCCAAGGGTAAGTGAAGAGGACACATCGTTTACGGTGTTCAGTATTGTTGTAGGACTGTTCGTATGTTTTAAAAGATATATACACATGGTTGAAAGTAATCGGACACCTTTTGACCACATTGTCTCCCATTTTTTTAGGTCTGTCTGAAAACTTAGTGAGCTGCCTTGCTGCCTACTGCCTACCTGGGCAACTGCCTAAGCAGAGACTATTCTCTTAAGGCAGTTTATTTAAAGCCACGACTTAGACAGCGATTACATCATTGCAATTTTTACTAACTATGCTAACACGGTTAGTCTCAGGCCATTCAAACCAATTTGCTTAGCCACACAACCTGATAGAATGGTAGAACATATCCATCTGTGGAATGTGCTAAAGTTTGCACACCTCGGAAATTGTTTGGCATGAAAAGTTGTCCCACACCGAATGCTTGGGCCGTCTTCATTGTTGAAGAAGCAGAATTCAGACGTCCTGCACATCTGAAGTGTTGGATGCTGTGAAATGCGTCTACCTATAGCGCTCACTAGGTTTTAAAACAGACCCCGCAGTCGGCATGGCTCCAGATACCGGAGACAACCTACAATGACCTTATTGAGTCACTCCCAGCCCGTTTAGTTGCTGTCTGTGCTGCACACGCCGGTTCCTCGGGATATTAGCGGTGGTAATAATAATGTGACTCGATGGTGAATCATCCAATGAGGTGTTGGTATGGACAGGGCTCTAAAAACTCTTCATCTTTTAATATTGTGTTCAACACCAGTTGGCAGCGTGAAGGCCAGACAGACGAGGCCACTGGAAACCGGGGGGCCTCTTTTAATAAAGACTCCACATGTCTTGCCCTCACAGCACCAGGCACGACTCATTCATGGTCATTAATGAGAGAGTGTTTCCAGGTGAGTGGCACAACTGAGGCCGAGCCTGCAGAACCGCTCAGGCAGGAATAATAATGGCCTTCATAAATCCACACACTAATAAGATTCTCTCCCCGGAGATGATCGTCTGCAACCTGTGACCTCCCCAGATTTCTTCATTATGGATGGGCCAAGCGGGCAAAGACTGGCGACAGTTTTGATTCGCCTCCAATAACTTCTGAGAGCTCCGTGGGGAAAATGTCTGTGGACTGGACTTTGTTTTGTTAAATTATAAAATAGTCTAGGTGTCTGTCTGAAAACCTAGTGATCTCTTTACACTCCAGAAAAGAAGCTAAATTCTTAGATGCCTTCAATGCAATCTAATAAAGTGCCATATTCTGCCTACTACAATGGAGCAAGGTGGCTCAATAGGTTACCGACAGACCAAACAGTGCCCAACGAAAAGAGTTTTTACCCCACTAATGTCAAGTAGGACACCTGACATTTATAAAATGATTTCTCCACATGCAAAGTTAAAAACCTTTAAACCAATAATGCGGACCAATAACTACATCTTATTAATAATTAAATGTACTAGTTTTATTAATATTTTAATTATTTCACAATACACATTCACAATATACATATTTTGGCAGATTTTATTTTATTTTTTGCCTGGACACCACTGTTGCAATCTGGCAACCCTTGCTGTGTAAACAGAAGCGGTTTAATTGTGTTTTTCGACGGGACTCGATGCGTAAACCTTAACAATACTACATTAATTTATTATTATTCTTTTAAATGCGTGAAAATTTAAATTCTATACATTGGATCCGTTATGACGGCCTCTAACAGGCGCAGTCGAATAGGGTCACTGATGCTGGATGATCCATAAGGCATGTCTCACTGATGGTCCAATGTGTCGTATCCCAAATTCTGAAGAATAGCTTCATCACCCTACTAGATAAAGCATAGACACCCTACTCAGAATAGTGCAATTCTGATTCAGACTAGAAGCATAAATGCCAGCCGGAGACATTTGAGTCTAGACAAATTCATTCACCAGACTGAAGACAAACAGAAAGCAAAATAAAACGTAGAAATCTGACATACGTGAATGGTTTGACAGCTCGACTGCCCGAGGCCTACAGCGCCATCTCAAATCTTCTACTAAACTTTGTCTTACTTTTACCCGTATCTGAGCAGCACAGAGCGAAATTCCACAACCGATCCACTATGAACTCAACATCCCCAGAGATGAAGAAGACAGAATAAACAGCAATACTGTAAAAAGAGAACTCGGGGTTCTCCGCTTTAGCAGCGGGGTGTTTTTTCTGCTTTACGTTTTAAAGGAAATCAAGAACATCGTCAGAGCAGAATAAATTTGCCAGGAAATGGATTTATACCGAAGAGAAACATTTTTATTGATGTAAAAAACAATGTGTGCATTGTCTAAAGCGATGTAGACTCCGACATGATGATTTGGCTGCATTCACAGTTCCCGTGAGCAAACGTACTCCAGTCAATCTTACAATTTAATAAGTGTTTTAGATTTTAGATAAAAATGCAATAAAAAAATTGTACTTTCTTAATTTTATTGAACATTTTTTTTACGTGATTGAGAGTACAGCCTGAGTGGGTAGCACCGTCACCTCACGGCAAGAAGGTTTTTATTTTTCCATTGGGTCAGATTTTCCGGGTCTAAACTGCTTCACCCCCTCGGCTTTAGCATCTCTCGCCGTCTCCATTCTACAGGCTTACTGATTAGGTTGCTATGGTGACGTCCCATCAGGTGTACTCACACTTAGCTGCATCCAACATTTCAGGAGGGGAAGAAAAACGTTCTCTTATTTTTATCTGCTGATGTGAAAAGCACATTCTGCTCTCACCTTTGCCTTCGTCACTTTTCCTTCCATCACCTCCTCTTACTTTTTCTATCTCCTTCTTGTCTTTACCACTCCTCTCTCCTACTGTGCAATTTTGACTCAGTTGGAAGGAGTCCAGGCACCTACCTCACCCCCCACACACACCGGCTCAACAGACTGGTCGTAGTTTACCTCCTTTTTATAGCTACGATCACATGGACAGTCTTGGCATGTGTGAGGAAAATGTGGTACTGTGCTCGGAGACATGGCAACGTAGAAAAATGATACCCTGTCAACTATGGGCGTATATTTTATAAATGAAAATGTTATATATCGTTGCTGTTCGATTAAAAACACATATTTTCAAAAAATAGGAGAGGCTAAAACCCTGATGCAGTGTAAACAAACAACAAATAGTGCAATTCTGATAAGAGTGTGGTACAATTATTACTGCACGTAACTCAGCTAAAGAGAAACAAAGATGTCTAGTCTGGAAAAGACAAGAGTTCACTCAGAGCAAATCCATAATGAGTTATATCATCAGTTAGCGGCTAGCTGAATAGTAAATGCATGCAAACTAAAAGTAAACGTAATAAGCACGGCTCATCCAATCGCAAACTCACACGTGTTGTGATAATCCAGTGTTTTTCTCTTCGCTTTTCCCGACAGATACAGAATGAAACCCTCAATACACACATGTGAAAAAAAGAAAACCGCTAAAAATGGAGAGACGTGATTTTAAATCGGACCCCAACGATATGTCCATGTGTTACGATTGCTTATGGGTGGGTTCCAGGTGAGCAGCGTTCCAATCGTGTCAGCATGGAGGACACGTGGTGAAATTTAAGGCTTCATTGTCTGGCTCAATGATAGCCTTGAAGGCTTAACGTATACCATCTGCTCGCATTCTTCTGCGGCTCTGTGAAGGCCAGGTCACGCTCATTCGGCCCTCTGGCTCATTACAGTCCCTGATTCCCTATTGTTGACCAAGCACTTTCTTTCAGCCTCTTTCTTGCTTGCTGCTATTTTTTTTCTTTTTGCTTTCAATTCCCTTCTGTCTAGGCGTCACAGCCTCTCACATTCTCCCTCTCCTCTTTACAGTGGCTGTGGTTTCTTTCTCTGTCTTACTCTCAGGCCGGGCTCATCCAGTTGACGTCATACGTTGACATGTATGCAGGAGACACAAACACACAGAGGCTGTTGGGAAAACTTGCCTTGCTGTGTGCTGTCTGTATAGGCATCCACCTCTGTGGAGAGGATTCTAATAAGAACTGTTTTAAGGGCGAGCTTCCTATGTTTTCCAGACAGACTTGTGGTCAAGGATGCTGCCGCCACTGCCACGGCTGCGTTACGAGGCATTATTGATGAATCCTGTAAAGGTCTCTGACTCAGAGTTGTTTAGCCCTCTTAGGTCTTATACAACTAAACAAAAACTAATATTTTTTAAATTGATTGATTGATGGGACTTCTCGATTGGTTTTAATTACCATGACAATGTATAGAATTTAAATTTTCACGCATTTAAAAGAATAATAATAAATTCATGTAGTATTGTTAAGGTTTACGCATCGAGTCACGTCGAAAAACACAATTAAACCGCTTCTGTGTACACAGCAAGGGTTGCCAGATTGCAACAGTGGTGTCCAGGCAAAAAAAATAATAATAATCTGCCAAAATATACAAAGAAATCTGGCAACACTGTACACAGCTTTAACACAACTTTTGGAGGTCAGGTAGTTAAATTAGCATACATGATTGTGAAATAATTAAAATAATAATAAAACTAGTACATTTGATTATTAATAAGGTGTAGTTATTTTTAACTAAATGTAATTTAAATGTAAATAAAATGGTGAGTAGTGTGAGCAGTGCTATATATAGTGCATCACTATTCTAACGCTAAAACACCTGCTGTGTATCCTGACATACTAATTTATGCAGCCACGCATTAAAAAAATCACACTCCATTGCTGTATTTTATTTTAAACACTTTGCGTGACGTGCGGTTGGGATTCGAGTGCTAGTCTGCAGGAGAGGGATCCGTAAAAAGCCACTGGAAATGACCAACTGGGAGAAAAGGGGAGAACATGAATATACATCCATGTCTGTCAGAAAATCCAGGGTCTCACCATGATCCACAGCTGCACCTTGTCTGAAGTAATATGCTCTAAATATGGTCTAAAAGGGTGCGGCTTTGTAGCATGTAACGTAGGTCGTAGGTCACACCGACGTTCAGAATTCAACAACAACAAAAGAACTAATCCAGATGTTGTGCTCAAGGGTCAGCTGGTGGTTACACGAGGAACTGACACCGTTCCCGAAAAAGGTTAACTGCTTTCCTAAACAAGCACCGGCCCCCGGCATCACCGGTGATTACATGCTCACTGTGTTTGTTCCCTTTTTTCCCCCCTCATAGTTTTTTTTCATAAGTAAAAAAAAAAAAGTCTAGCTGACCCTCAGTTAGCCTTCGATGTAGTCGACGGCTGGGCACTGATGAAAGCGAAAAGCGGCCGAACCCCACTCAGACACGCCAGCAGACTCGGAATGACCTTCACGAGTTATTAAACTGTAATTCTTTTGCTCTGTGTCGTCTTTGTGTTGGGCTGAGAGATGTCTGAGACGGTGTGTGTGTGTGTGTTCATTCTGAAACACACACAATCTTTTTTTTTTTAGTCTTTCGGCTGCTCCCAACAGGGGTTGCCAAATCAGATCGTGATCTGCATTACTCATTCGGCATGGTTTTTAATACCAGATGTCATTTCCGGCACAATACTTCCTATTTATCCTGGTAAACGACTGGCACCTTAGTCCACCTGTTAATGCCCCCTAGTAGCTATGTACCTAAATAATAAAAGATTTCCTAATGTTAGTTCGGTGAACGTGTCCACGTCGGCGTGTGCGGTTTAAGACTCTGCAGGAGAACTAAAGCAGAAAGAAAAAGAATCGCGGGCAGGTTTTCCTGCCGCCGCGCTCCCTGCCTCTCAGATCGTTATCCGCTAATCAGCAAATGAAGGCGCTTTTGGCCTCGAGCTGCCTCCCACAATGGAGCTGCACAGAGCTCATTAGAGCACTGCGTGTTCAGACCTGTATCACCCACACCCGCCTGGGATCGCGCCGCTGTGCCGGACACGCCGGCCGGCGGGAGCCTGAGCTGCAGATCGATATAGATCGCTCCTCTGGGAGTGAAGGGCCGAGCGTCATGTCTGCTCGGATCTGAAGTCGTAATGGGTCTCTCAAGACCTTATTTAGAGGGAGTGATGCTTCGTTAATGATTCATGAGTTTGAACCGTTTCTCGCCGTCCGTTCTTTGTGTGTCTTCTTGGACGTGTTCGACATTTCTGGACATTTCTGAGATGTTTGAAGGCTGAGCACCAGCTGAGATGAACGTCTCAGACACATAATTACAGTGGAATTAGTGTTCCTAACTTGTGTTCATTAAAGATCAGAGAACATTTGATTTTTTACAAATTGATTACATCCGACTTGTGTTTGCTGTTCGTCATGAGTGTGACGTCGATGGTGGACAACAACCCTAAAAGTAGCTCGAGGTAATACAAGATATGATCAAATATTATTTTAGGTTTCAGTTTTATGAATAACATTAATTCTTCAGTAGGAATTCCCAATTCCTCCACGTCAGCACCCCCCCTCCCCAAAAATAATCCTCCAGTAACATAATAGCTATGAAATGTCTACATTTATATTGCTACACAGCGCTGGTCGGTAGTAAAGTATCGAGAAGAGGAACCGCACATGCTGTGTGGACACGATTAAAATGATTAATGAACTAATAATGTAAACTTCCAACTGTCGAACCGAACCGACGACAGGCCGCTATAAAATAAAAGCTTCAAAGCTCACTTCCCGTCGAACAGTACGTGTTCTGATCAGGGTGATGCTTTAAACACGGACGTGGGAAATCTAAGCGCTTTAATGACGACTATAAACGGAACATCAGCGTCCATCATCCGAAACCCACCCCTCTCTTCTCCAATTAAACCGTCAGCCGGTCCGATCTACTCCGGCTCATCCGCAATAAATGATCGGCGCTCGATGCTGATTAATGTTCTAAGTGCCGCCGAGCTGAAATGAGCTGTTATCAATTTATTTACCTACACCCGTCACCGCCGCACCATCTGTCACTCCGCCGTGTTTCCCTTTTTTCCCTCCGCACAGCGAGATTAGCAATGCGTATTAGAAGTTCTCTAGAAACCTGCTCTGGAGCCGCTATATATCCCGTAGAATCTAATTTAGAAATCCCGAAGGAGAGCCGGTTTCATCAACGTGGCATCTATCATCCCGGCGCTAAAACACACAAATCATAATCGTTCTGAGAGCTTTCGTACTGCAACCATCCATCAGGGGGAGTTCAGAGCCCAATCCCTGAGAGACGGGATGGAGACGGACAGAGACGGTCCTACGTTGTGACGCTGATTCCGTGTACGTTAGTTATTTCTTTGATACGTTCTACCCAGTGATGGTCATTTTTTTATTATTAATTCTTATTTTTTTCTAAGCATTTTTTATTTTGATCAAGTTTATTATTGTCATTTAACCTTTTCATCCAGTGATGATAGCAAATTTTTTAATTATTATTTTTAAATCCAGTATTTTCAATATTTTTGTAGTAATTTATTTTTATTTTTTGACTTTTCTATCCTGTAATGATGGTAGGTATTGATGTATTGATTTTTCTCTTTGTTGTTGCAGTCCATTGTTGAGTCACAGACCCTGCATAAAAAGCATCACAATGATGAAATTAAAAATAAATGAATTCTTTTTGGACGGTTGAGGATTTTTAAATCACCATAAAATGTCCAGGATCTGGATTTTTAAAGCTGCATTTGCTCTGTTTATGTGTGTCAATATTGTTCAAGGCTAAAGACTAATTTCAAAATAACAAGATAATTCAAACCACAAATGCCTTTGTAAGTTATCTAAAATAATGCAATTCAATGAAATTAAATTGCCTCCCAATTGTCTTCCACCAGTGTCCATCAGTTCCATGATGTCAACCTGCAAGTGTCTTCTTTTTCTTAAAACCAAAATATGATCACCCTAAATTAATCTACAACCCTTAAATGGGGTTCGGACCGAATGGAACATGTAAATATCCCTGATTTTCATATACATTAATAAATAAATGAGAGTTAACCAGACAGGTCTGTCGGGGTTGTATTGTCTCCAATGAAACGATAGTCAAAGCAAAAAAAAGGTTTCTTCATATTGTCTAAGGACAGAATTGATAAAGTAAGTGAGCACATTCGAATGATGATTTATTCGTTCGTTGTTTTAAAAATGTGAATAATAATATATTCTTTTTATTGGTAACATACAATAAATGAACATATGCATTTATTTTGAGTATTTTACATCCCATAATACACATCTGAATGTCTACATTATCAAGCAGTGGTATTAAACTTCATTCTGGTTGTAGATAAGCAAAGATTAAAGTCCCATTCGCAATTTAAATCCTGATGTGTTGCTGTGTTTAGTGTTGAATCCTTGTTTTCCACACTTGAAATTCAAGCGTTTCTATTCTTCTATTGTCTCTGAGTGACTTGAGTGATAGTGTATTTGTAGGTATTACTAACACTCAGTGTTTTTGGGGGGTGTAAGACCCATTACAAGTAAATAAAACTAGTATAAATCTGTGTATTTATTGATTTAATGAGATTTGTGTTTCAATTGAATTCGGTTCACAATTTAATACAGTTGAATGCAAACACTGTTGGGTCGTTGAGCAAGACCTTTAACCCTGTCTGCTCCCGGGGCGCCATACACCGACCCTGAGCTCTGACCAAATTTCATTGTACTGTACATCTGTATATGTGTAATGACAAAATCATTCAACATCCTGTGATGTCATAGTGCAGCTCACACCTTTTTAAACAGATATCGTAGGTTTATTCAAAGCCGGTGTACATTTTGCTGTTACCACACCTTTATGCCCCTAATGGAAAAAGAGGTGCAAGGAGGCTGAGGTTGAAGAGCCACCCAGGGAACGGCACGGTGCTCAGGAGGAACAGCAGCTCTTACCTTCTGGTATGTGAACAGGGTTTATGTGTGATTTTTTTCCTCAAAGTGAATGTTCCAATAAGCCTGTTTAAGCAGATTAATCCACTTTAATTTCACAGTCACGTGTTAATCATATAATTCACTTCCTGTCACTGATTTTCCTTTAAATAAGCCATAAATTAGAAGAATGTGGCTTTTTTTCTTGGAAATATATAATTCTCGTGCGTTTAAATTCTAAATTATTAAGAACATTTTAATTGACTCATTTGGTAACATGAATATTGATGTAAATTTCGCTAAAGGAGGTTTGAAAGTACTCACTGCTCCAGACCCTGGCCGACCCTGCGCTCTGACCCCAGTTGGGAAATGCAAAGGAAGAATTTTGTTGTTCTGTACATCTGTATATGTGTAATGACAAATAAAAGCATTCTTCTTCTTCTACAAATCAATTGTGAGTTTATTTAATTCACTTTCTAGAGACGCTGTCTCATTGGCGGCTGTACATGAAAGTGTACAAACAAGCTTCTCGAGAATACAGTGCTCTTCATCCATGAATTGGTGGCCTTGAGTCACAAAGCCCTCTGCAACCAAGAGCTCAAATATTTCAGGAAGGATCAACAGACTTTGGCTTCCATGATTTCTTTTTTTTGGATTCATAATAAATAGCTTTCATCTTCTTTGTACAGAAAGTGCATGAGGACACGCACTGGAAGTCTGGAAGAAAATGTCTAGCATGATTAATAAATAGGTGGTCTTACAGTAATACTAACACCGTAAATGTGTCTCTGTGTGAATCTACATGTAAAAGAACCCGAGCCAGACTCGGCTGAGACGGCGACTCCAGCCCTTCCACCACAAGCTCGGTCAACTCCGGAAGCTTCGTGGTGAATGTGAGGTGAATGCAGTAAATACTGGCCAAAGCCAAGACAAGCAAGGAGAGGAAGAACCTTCCTTTACACCTTCTTTAAACCCCCCACTTCATTCTCTTCCCTGGTCGTGTCCATTTTAGCTTTTTAAAATCCTATTTTTGCTAAATTCACCTTAATCTGATGTAAAATGTAGATTTTTACCATGTAAGTGCAAAAGTACCCAACAAGTGTAAATGAAGGGATACACATACAGTCTCTGGCTACACCTTCTTCCTCCAATCCAGACAAAAATCCTTCCTGTCTGACTCTGTACGTCATCTGTTGTAAAAAGCATTTCACTTTGAAATTGATTTAGATTTAGCTGTGTGAATAAAACAGCACTCATTCATTTAATTGATTAAGTTTATTCCAAAGGTGTTTAATGTGGCTGAGGTCGGGGCTCTGTGCAGGTCACTAGAGGTTCTTCAAACGCAGCTTTTCTTTATGTCTAGAATATAAAGACTGATTTGTACATAGGGGCACGGGCAATCTAGCATGCTAGCATTCTTATTTTTTACTTTTGACATGATTAGCTTTGAGCTGCGGTTTAATTCAGTGCAAGATGAAGAACTGCAGGTGATGTGCTGTAGCATAAATATGCTGTGTGTCTGAGTACGCTGTGCTTTTTTTCATTTGTATATTCTTATTGATGTTATTTATTACTTATTACTGAGGCAGAACAGAGAGGCAGGAGAGGTGAAGGTCAGAGACAATCTCCCGAGCACTTCACATCCATACAGTCGCATCAGAAGGATTAACAGCAGTTAGCACAAATGTGAACGCAGAGACAACCGGACTCCCTCCAGTCCGTGTACCAATCAGGAGGCTTACCGGACACACACACACACACACACACGCGTGTACGTTTGTAGTCCTGCATTCACAAATCAATTCAACAAAGCGAAGCTGAAAGCGCCCTGACGGCCTTGAAGCAGCTAATTATATTCTGTGCGTACACTCAGCAAGGAGCAGCAGAGCAGCAGGAATCACGACTGTGAGCCACTGTAAAATAGTGCAAGTGAAAGAGAAGGAAGAGGAGAGGACAGACGGACACAGGTGGTGAGAAGATGGAGGACGGGTGAAAGAGACAGGAAAGGTAATGAAGAAAAAGAGCCAGCTGGTGGAAAATGAAAAAAAAAAGTGCAGGCAGGTGGTGGGAGAAGAAAGAAAGGAAGAAAGGAAGACAAATGAAAAGGACAAAAGGAAAATGAAGGGAAAAAAAGAAAGAAGGAATTAAGGAATGAAAAGGAGGAAGGAAGGAAGTAAAGAAAAGTAAGTGGGACTATAAAGGGTGGAGGGTTGGATTGGAAGGAAGGAAGGAAGGAAGGAAGGAAGGAAGGAAGGAAGGAAGGAAAAAAAATACAATAAAGGAGGAAGGAAGGAAGGAAGGAAGGAAGGAAGGAAGGAAGGAAGGAAAAAAAAATACAAGAAAGGAGGAAGGAAGGAAGGAAGGAAGGAAGGAAGGAAAAAAAATACAAGAAAGGAGGAAGGAAGGAAGGAAGGAAGGAAGG
>JAYDZG010000024.1:4410797-4423303 GCA_034509265.1 Microcambeva bendego
AGGAAGGCAGGCAGGTATGTAGGAATGCAGGAAGTAAAAAATAATACGAGAAAGGAGGAAGGAAGGAAGGAAGGAAGGAAGGAAGGAAAAAAAATACAAGAAAGGAGGAAGGAAGGAAGGAAGTAAAATGAAGTGCGAAGATAGAGGATGGAGGGTCGGATTGATTGGAAGGAAGGAAGGAGGTAATTAAGTAATGAGAAGAAATACGAGAGAGGAGGAAAGGAAGGGAAATAAATTAATAAATATTTAAAAAAGAAATTCTCAGCTCTGCCGGGAAGGAAGGAAAATCAAATCTATGAAAAATGTAAAGTGTGTTAAAGCTCAGCTCGGTAAAGCAACGGTCAGTAAGCATGTGAACAGGATGAACACTAACGAAAACAAAAGTGAACTCGATTTTTTTCCAGTGATGCAATGAGGATGAAATATTCACATCAGCATTATGGTGCCCGAGGCCAGCTTATTTTGGAGAATGCACGCGATGGCTTCCATATTAGACACCAGCACTTTAACAGTAAAAAAGACTAATAGTCATGAAGATAAAGTAGCTTCAGTAGACTAGTAATGCATCCCAGAATGCAACCAAAACAACAATTCCAGATGCAGACTGGGTTTAGAACATTATTTATGAAAGAGCCTGGAGGCTTGAGGGCGCACAAACTTTTATTCTGCTCAGTGAGGACTGCTGGTATAGAAACATTGTGCTGATAGACTGGATTCCTACAGACCAGCCTGGTTGTATGTCCAGTCTAACTCAGAGGTGGGCACGCTCCACAGGGGGCAGCTACATGAAGAGACTTAATAAAGTCCTGGTATATGGAGCCATGCTGACTGCAGAGCATCTAAAAGCTGAAATACAGGAGGGGCATTGGGGAGGATCCATAGAGCGGTGTCCCACAGATGGTAAGTTAGGTTCAAGCCTGGTGAACTTGGTACCCAGGGTAGTGAAACTTTGAGTTACGAATGGTTGACCATCCAAATATTTTAGGCTACGATATTAATGTACAAACAAATTTTGGGTTATGAACCAAATTCAGACAAATGACGTAAATCTAGTATTTAGGCAGCACCGAGCGAGGCGTTATCTGACCTGCTAGCACCATGTGCTACCACATCTCATTGGTTTGACGATGTTAGCTTGACCTGATTTATAAGCGAACGAACAATGTACTCGGGTAGCTGACTATGTAAGCAGTAAGACAGCTGGCTAGATCTTCAAACCCACCCCATATATACAGAGAACGGACATTTAGACAGCAAACTGTTATACTTTTCTGCTGTTTTCTTTATATTATATACATATAAATGTATATTTATTATACTTTTTACATCATATACTTTAAATTCAATATCAAAATGACTCCAAAGAAGGATCAGTATAATGTGTATGATAGAGCACACGCACTCAAATGTGATGTGTGTGTCTATTACTGCTTATTACAGTCTGCTTTATAATTTAAGGGAAATTATACGTGCATTTAAAAGAAAAAAGAGCGTTTAAGACTTTGAAGTCTTGGTGATGCTCTTCCAACAAATGTGGGGACATACGACGTGACGCATCGTCTTGCTGGAAGACTCCATCCACGCCAGGTATGGGTGTGTGTGATCCTCAAGGATGGACTCGTGTAGCCAGCAGGACAAGAATATCAAAATATATCAGCATCTTGTCGTCTGCCAACTCGAATAAAGAGTCAAACTCAGAATCTGTAAGCACAGATTGTAGAAGCAGATTGCAGAAGCCGGATCACATTGTGTCTCGTCACCTCGGTATTTCCGCCCCTCGGTGTTGGCCCACTGATGCTCAGGGAGACGGAGGACGGCGATCAGCAGTGAACCATCGTCCTACCCCGCCGGTGAGACAGAATTAGTTTCACAAGCTGATTAAACAACGATAATTAATCTGAGCGAGCTTTTTTGTTGTGCTTCGAAAAGTTAAGCTATTTATCCAATCAGCACCCACACACTCTCCGCACAATAAGCCGGCGTCTGGCAGGCGGCCGGCCGAGTGAGCGGCTACATGATGAAGACATATGGCACTTGAAAGATTTATGAACGGTAGATGCACTCGGGCGAGCTGCCAGGCGGCGGGAGTGATGATCGCCGGAGTGTTTCCGCCTCGGCAAAGGTCAGGAAGTGAGACGGGGTTCATCCAGAGCTTCGGAGAGGGGGACGCCTGCCGTCTGACATCGGAGTGCCAATCAGAGAAGACTTGAACAGGTATGTGGACACCTGACCACGAGCTTGTCGAACATCTCGGCTCGAAGACCAAAGACGTGAATTTGGCTGTACGTCACGAATCCAAGGATCAATTATTATATTAACTTGGTTTATTGGTCGATTTAGTGTCTATGGGGTCTCTAGGATCCCAAATCCCAAGAGAAACTGATCTTTAACTTATACACTGGACGGAAATCAAACAACAGTGGCAGCAGTTGCTGTGTAGTTGTTTCTTAATGCTGCTTAATTGTGCCAAATTCCCCAGGAAAACTTGTGACATGTGACATCACTAAGCAGACAATGCGTCTTAGAATAGATCCACATCAGATGGATGTGTTGAAGGACATGAAGAGAGCAGTCGATTGCTAAACTGAAATTGCTAAAATTGTACTAAAAAAGGCAGCAAATGTAAATACAGAAGAGCCTCAATTTAACGGCGTCCATAAAGGTGCTCAACATGCACACCCACAGCTGGTTTAATTGAAGACCCCTGTATATCACTCAGTCACCCTTTCCCACACATATTGGTTCCGGAGATTTACCGGAGTTGCCCTTTCACACATATAAGGATCATCCCAGAGATCCGTGTCGGGCGCGTTCACACTACAGAGGAAATGTTCTGGGTTCGTAGGCACTGTGATGTTGTGGAACATTCCCTGCTGTGTTCTCACATGCACTGACTTGCACTTTACTAGGGTGCAAGGAGGACCAAGTCCGAATTTTGCGGGTGGTCACATATAAGCAGGTGGGATCTTTTATGCACCGAGTGAGCAAGGTCGGCATGTAAGGTTTTTTTTCGTACATTCGCTTTACTTTATATTGTATTTACTAAAGAAAGCACACTGCATCTCATTGTACTTGTACAATCACAATAACGGTATCCATAATAGGTTTAATGTATGCACAACGCACTAGCATATATTTTGTAAATGAAAATGATATATATAGATATATACATGTATTACATTTAACTTAACACTCAATGTAATGAGCTTAAAAGAAATCAAATTGCAATGGATGCCAGGAGATTTGACATGGTCCCGACTGCCCTGCTATAATCTCCAGAAGCACAATAAGAACATCCAAAGAGAAAGACGAGCACCCCCGAGAAAAGACTAAGTACCCGAACCCTGACATATAATGGCAAATCCCTTATGGCTCCTTCCTTGCTCCTCTCGCTCTGGCATGCCTTAAGGGTTCACTAATCTACTATTAAAGTCCTCCTTGCAAATGCACTGTCACTCCTTTGCTCCCCTGGTCTTCCTTCATCCTGCCTCCTCACCTCACCTCAGCTCACCTCACCTCGCCACGTGCTCCGACAGCTTCAATTCCACACACACACACACACACACACACACACACACACACACACACACACATTTACCAAGTCGTTCGTGTTATTACAAATGGCTGAACTGGTCCACAGTGAAAGTTTGATGGAGTCCTACAGGAGTCCTACAGGGGTCCTAACATCTTTTAAGGGTTTGAGGAAAATGAGCTAATAATAATGTCCAACAGATCTTGTGTATGAGAGCTTATAGTCTGGATTTAGCTCCATCTGATTTTCACATTTTTGGACCCTTAAAGAAGCTTTAAGGACATTTTCATGTGATAATGTGAAGCAGCTTGGAATGAGTGGCTACAAGATAAACTGAAAATGTTATTGCTGATGGGATAAAAATGGTGAGACTTAGACATTGTAAGAATTAGCTTTTCCAAAAGAGTCTGAAATGCTTATTGTTTTTAAAAAAAAGCTTAGTCTGGTTTAATATACAACACACACCACTAAACGTCTGCTGGTTGACATCACTGGTGCTATATATTTTTTGCATAGTTTGTACCTCAGAAATAAAATGAATAATTGAAAATACAGTATTTTGTTATTCATATTTTTAATAGAAATAACAAAAGGATACTGTGCACATCGTTATATCCCAACTGTATAGTGTTAGCTGGAAGGTAATGTTAAAGAACTACAGTATTAGACATGGCGCTCACCCTCTGAGCTGCACTTGATTTAATATGGCAGCCCTGCTTCACATTAGTTCATGTTACTCGTTGCTTCCCACGCTCCGGGTTCTTAATTTAACAAATTACTTTCACAGAGCTCTGTTTCATAGCTCACCATTCTGTAAGAGCTGCATGAGGTTGCCTTTCTTTGACTCTGTGTTGCATGACAAACAAGGTACAGGGACATGTTACCCGATACATACGGGCATTATTTTATCAAATAGCACTTTTATTATCAGGTGCATAATATAAAGCATACGTCAGTGTGAACTGTAAAGCCAAAAGCTGAAGTAAATAGCTCAGGATGAAGCATGGAATTTAAATAGCTAAAGATAATACCAAATACAGTAGTAGAAACAAAATAAAGAAATAAAAGCAAACTTCAATTTCCTTTTTTTAATCTAAGAAAATATAATATCACATTGTGGATAGTGCATCATTACATCCCAAGTGATCCTTACGAGAAGTTGGTGTGGTGTCCCTGTTAACCATGTTAAGCTTTTTTGATGATAAGCATTTTAGACTCTCTTGGAAAAGCTGACTCTCGCTTTAACACTTTAAAGGGGTGGGGGTAGTTTGGGCTGCACCCTTTAGTAACGATGCTGGGTTCACAATTCGATTATGTTATCAAATCAATGCCATTTTATTTCTGAGGTAAGTACATGGCAAATTTGACTAGACAGTCCCAAATCTGGCAACCAGGCAGGCCGCGCCAGTGCCCTCTGCTGTTTAAAGTGAATATCATTTTATTTTGCCGGTTTGAATCGTAGAATTGATTGTTAACTAGCTTGTGGTGCATCACTACCCCTACTGATTAATAATAGTGCACGTGGATTTAGGGGCTGTATGGTTCAACCGACAAGTGGATGCTTCTATATTCAGTCCAAACACTCTGATAACAGAAAAACAACCCTAACAAGGCTGAAAATGGTACCCTGCTGACTCCAAATCAAAATGATCTAAAAACGTTTGTCCTGGGTGCCCAGGCTAGCAATTTTGTCCAACCCTGATGCCACAGAAACAGAAAATTTGCCAACAACATTCAAGCCTAGCCGAAAACATCATAAAAGATAAAAAACTAAAACAAACTTGAGACAAAGAGAGAAAACAACAAGACAATAAAGATATAAAGATGTTCAGAATTAGGACCTGTGCAGCAGATCTCATCATTATTTAATCTTCACAAAGATACATTTTTCATTCGCTCCAGATAAGCAGCCTATGATGGTTAAAGTCTTTCCCTGGGGAGGACCCAGCAGCTGCTCAAAGACCTTCCCAAGGGGGGCGAAGCTGCCTCCTCTAAGGTCCCTTCATCTCTGAAAGAGGAATTAAAAAGCCCAGAACCCAAATTTTATCAGATCTGCTTCATCAATCTGGACTTAGAAGGACTCACTGACTCTTTAAAGGTGACACCTGCTGCATTTTCCACCAAATTGGGTATGAATCCATTTCCCAGATCAAGTACACCCAAACATGCTGATTCTCTGGAGAAGAACATAAACTTCCAACACTGGCTGGAAGAGCTTGACCAAGACTTGACCAACTGAGTATCAGTGGGACCACCTCAATGGTCGTGTTTGCTCCATCACACCCCCTCCAGTCGGCATGACTCGAGATACCTGGGAAAACCTACCAGGACTTTTTGAGTTACTCCCGTCTCGTGGAATTATTTTAAGCTCCGAGTTAAGGACCTTGCTCAAGAGCCCAACAGTGGCAGCTTGGCAGTCTAATCAATAGTACAACATTCGGTATGGGTTGCCAGGACCTAATCAGCTATCGACGTGCCTCAGCCTGAGTTCGTTTTGGCTTTAAATCAGCTTTGTAGACAAAAAGGCCTTTAAAACTCTATATTAACGCAACTGGCAACCATGGTCTACCGGTACACAAGTGAAAGGGTTGCCAGATGATATCCAGACTCTGACAGGACCCCTGAAGGGTCAGCCGGAATCTCCTCCCGCGGTAAATAAAAGGGCTATGCTACAACAGCGTGAGCCCGGACAACAGTGAAAATTCGGCAGTATATCTTTTCAAGTCCCCTACCCTCGGCTATTAGAGAGACTGTTGTTTCCCCCTTTCTGGACCCCAAATCAGAGGAGCTCTTGGAATTTGGTGGGAGCCACATTTGCGCACAATGCCTCTTGCGGGGCCAGTATATAGTCCACATTAAGTCATTCAGGCAGAAGGGTTCAGGCTCCCAAGGGTATCATTTAGTCACGCCACAATTGTTTTTAAGCAGTTCTTAGAAGCTGGATGTACATGTGGTCAAAAATAAACACCGTGCTGCCAACACCTATTAAGAAGATTTAAACAGAGAATAAGGAATGTTTTCTTACCTGGGATGCAGGCAGGAAGAACATCAACATAGAAGAGAAAAGAAAAAAAAAAAGAAATGTTAATCTTCGCGAAGGCCGAGCATTGCAGCAATTTCCATCTATTAATTTTAATTCCTGTCAAAAACTCTTTCTAAGGGATTTACTCCCTTCAAACATTGCACAAGTCTCTGAAAATAAACCCAACCGCATTTCCTTCCGCATCTCCCAGGGTTCCGCCAGAGGGGGGGGAGTCGAATTTCTAATGAAAATGGTTTGCGCTCGTTCCAAGACCTTGGGTCAACTCTTTCTTTTTATTTGTAGCCAAATTTGCATTTGGACTTCCTTGCAAGACTTCAGACATCCAAACCCCTTCGGACCACTAACGTCCCTTTAATGTGGTAAATTCGGCTCTGTGAATGGAGTGTGGAGCAGCCCGCACTATCGGAGTCAATTTTCGTCTTCCACAGCTTCTCTCGGGACGCCTGTGTGAGTCAGGGTCCTTCCACAGCATTTGAAGACCCCATCCAAACAGTCTGGTCATCTCAGACCTAAACAGCACAGTGTCTGCTGCAGCTACCGCCCATCATGCCCGCTCTGTGGTGTCCAGTCGACCAGTGGTAGGTACCAACCTTTGGTAGAGTTGAGGTTGAAAAAAGCAACATGAAAGACTCATAGTAAAAAGACTCACATTTGTTATAGAATTATTCTTCTTCTTATTAAATTATTATTAATATAATTATAAAAATTGTTGCTTAGTGATTAAAATATTATTTTTAGAGTTTTTAGAGTTCTTTTCAAATGTTAATAAATGATTATTATTTTTTTAATTTGTATTGGCGCCTATCTCAGCTTTTTATGGGGTGCAAGGCACACAGAAACACCCCTGAAGGGGCACCAGTACATCGCAGGGCAGACACACATACACAAATCTATTCACTTATAGGACAATTCAGCGTCTCCAATTAACCTGGGTACATGTTTTTGGACAAACTCCGCACATAAAGGACCCAGACTGCCCGTAAATAACGAACGAGAATAAACCAACCAGGTATAACTTCGCTAACGGATCTAACAGGGAAAAATTCCTGCTGGGTGGAACCAGGGCTTGAGAACAGATTTATCGTTATATATTAGCATTACACGTTCATTCCTCTACGCTGACAAGGAGTTTGATAAATGAGCGTATCATTACATGCTACACGGCTACCTGCAAAGTTCAACGTCAGCACAGACATGCTGGATGTCCTTTGGCCTCAATTACTGATCTCATTCTTTTATAAATGTTAATTGAGAACATTTTCTTCCAACCCTACACCACGCGTACTCACACTTCAGTAGCGTCCATTAAACTAAAAGGTTCCTCATCTCACGTCAACCGGGGCGTACTAAGACGAGCCCTGCGGAAAATGATGCATCGCTCGACGTCCGCTTCCGTCTGGGATGAGTTTTAACTAAGTCTAGCGCGATAATCGACCTGATTTTTCTGTAGATGAAGAGTTGGCTACAACAGACGCTACGCTTCCGGATTGGCTCTTCACACAATTTGGAGTGCGAGTGTGGAATTTTTGGGCCACTGAGACACAGAGGGCGTTTGTGAGGTCAGTCGTGTAGGATGAAATGGTCTGGCTCACAATCAATGTCCCAATTCATCCTCAAGGTGTTGAGTGAGATTGAGGTTGAAGATCCATGCTCTTCGAGCCCTTGAGCAAAGCCTTAAACCCTGGATTGCTAACAGGTGAAGTCAATAACACGTTTATCTCTTCATCACGGCATCTCTTAGAGGGGGGGATGTAATGCACTGCAAGTGAACACACCTCGAAGTGGATGTTAGAAGCAGAAAATGGAATTAGAAGGATTTGAGCAGACCAAATTCCAAACGTCTAAATGAATGCTAAGAAGATTTAACAGGTGGAGAACCAGTGGCCCGCTGAACCATATGGTCCCCTGGAACACCCCACCTGTAAAAAAATAAATAAATAAATAAATTCCTCAGTGTGTTTGCCAGCCAAGCATAAGGTGGAGGAGCGGCCTGCCACATAAACCGTTTTGTTAGATTAAAAGTCAACAAAAGAAGGCACCAACCCAACAACGCCATTTACCAAAGCGCGGACCTCATCAATCAACCTAATGGTGTATAAATGGCAAAGCTCATCGCGAAATGCTCAAAGCTGCAGGGACCAAAAAAAAAATGTATTGTAGCCAATTATTGCGAATAAAAACAACATGTTTTTTTTATTTATTTCACAAGAGCCAAACCCCAGGACACAACAAAGTGCCACGTACAACAGTAACCTTCATTAACGAGATGAAGCCAGACCTGGCGTGACACATCAGAGGTTTGGGAGGTGAACCGGTCTTGCCCTAATGGACCCCGTCCTGCCACGCACTGCGGGACGCTGCATCTTACAACCGGCCCAACAAACACTGTGTCCTGCTGACCGAGACATTTAATCAGCCAAGGAGCGACCGCCGCTCCATAAACAATTTATAACCTTTCAGAAATGGAACACTTGTGACCTTTGACTCCGGGCTCGCTTCAACCACTCGGACGCACGTGCAGGATCTTACTGACCCCACTGACCTTTGAAAGGCAAAACAGTAATGAGGGGAGAGTGATTAGGACCATGTGGCATCTTTGGGCAAGAAGGGGTCAATCATGGCAAATAAAGAATGACAAATCTGGTAGCGCAAAAATTAAGTTTTGGGTCGTATATAACCTCAAGAAATGAAATAAAAGATGTTGGGTCGTTCCGTTCATTATCGTGACTGGACGAGCATTTAAAAATGACAATAAGAATGATCGTGTGATTGGTTAAATAGAAAAAAAAGCTCAAATGTGAAAAGATTGTCAGTAGTACAAATAAAATACACCAATGCTTGGTGTTCTCTGTATCGCTACAAGCTACTCTGATATATCTCAATCATCGATTCCTAGTCAGGAAAGTCAGATTACATTTGGGTTGGCAAGATTTTTTTTTCCATTCTCATATTTCATTGGTCGACACAACCTCCGGCACTATTTCAATGCTACTTGAGCGTATATCGATTTGGCGGGATTCTTTCGTGAAGTGAAGGGGATGCAGAGTACAACGCATTTTTCATTCTTCTGGTGAGTCTGAGAAGACTGGGATCCATAAATGCAGAAACTGTTGTGTCCTGCATATCCTAAACGGTTAAAACGAGCCGCCATCTAGATCCAGATGATGAGTTTTGTTTGTCAAGTGCTGATTGTCCGGTCTAATCCCTAAACAGCATGACACGACCGCTAACTGCTGCTTAGCAAAACTGGTTAGCCATAATTACATCCTCTCTGACAGGTGCCGATGATCGGATGTATAATTACGCGTGTCAGGGACGAGTAGAAAGTACAGCCGGAGAAAAGATGATCTTCTTAAGATGTGGAATACTGAGTAAAGTCAAAACTAGGACTGGCTCAGGTCACTTTTCATATCATATCTGATACACTCCAGATACCATCAGTTAACAACTAAGCAGTACTTTAGAACTAAATAAAACTTATAATTTATGATCATTTAGGTTGTTGGCTATTCATTTAATAGCTGAAGTTTAATTCCTCTGCCGCTTCACCCGCTCACCGAAGCCCCTGTAATTTTCAACCTAATCCACCCAATTTGTCAGAACACTGACCAATCTAACTGAGACACTCATTTCTGGGAGCCGTGTTGCCAGATTGGGCGTCATTCCACCAAATTGGGAAGACTTTGTAGGAAGTTGGTGGATTAAAAACTCGCTTTGGCAGGTGGGCAACATGGTTGCGATCGGTGAGCCCTGTCTGGGAGGGAGGATAGGAGGGAGGATAGGAGGGAGGATAGGAGGGGCAGGGGGGAAATAAGGAAGAGATTTCGAAGCTTTTCATAGAGAATGAAATCCCAGAATGAAGGGACAGACTGAAATCCCTTTGGACGAAAGCTTCTTGCGAAATGCAGTAAATTTGAATGTATTTTAATTTAATTCTGAGTCCGTCTGTCCGTTAGTGTAACGTTACATGCCAACTTTAAGGATTTGTGAAAAAGAAATCCCAAGCAACTCTAGGATAAAAAAAACTATACAAGCTAATTCAGCCTGATACGTCTTAGCTAGGGTTTGCTTTTACTCGGTTTACTCCTACAGTAGACTAAAGGTACGCTTCCGCTCTCGTGTATGGTGAGCTAGCGAGCCCAACATTTATTATCTGACATGACTAACAAATATCACGTACCGCTGGTAAACCATGCCGTGACGAATTGATCTCCGTCGACTTTCATCAGCGATTTGAAGACCCTAAGCACTCTTAATTACAGCAACACGATAAAATCTCTGTCATGAATTAATCACGCCTGGAAAATAACCCTATGCTACTACGTCCTCTTGATGTTTTTTGACACACCGACCATTAATAATCGATGCTCTTCCTTCGGCGGACGAGTGTACCCGGAGTGGCGCATTAGCATGAACTCGCAGCCTGTTGAACCGCATTAGCATGTGAATAACGACAGCAGGGTTGTGAGGTCCGGGACAGTCCATTCAGGATTCAGCTGTGCAGAACGGCTCAGTTAGCAAAGCTCAGCGCGTTTAACCTCAAGTGCACAACGACTCAAGTGTCAGTGTGAATGCGCGAGGGGGTGGGTGTTTGGGCTGACGTGGTGGCACGGTGCTAAAACAGTGGGAAGAGAAGAGTCTAGACCAAAGACTGAACTCCAATGAGTGAGGAACGTCAGTCCTGTTACATTTATAGTACTGAGCGGAAGGTCAAGGGGGAAGTTCACAGTAAACACCTTCATCTAACTAGGTCCAGACTTTCGGGATTTTAAAAAGTTCCTGTAATGTCTACTATGATGTCTGGATTGCATCCTGAATGTAATGAATTTCATTTAAAGCAGTTTTTTCCATACAATATTAGTGAATAAAGTCCAAACTGATGGATTTACCATTTGCTTAGAGCTTCTACAACTTTCCACTTGCCAGGCATTTGAATGAACGTACGTGAATTTAGACGGGCTGTAATCTGGCAACCCTGTTCACGACGGATGAGATCTTTAGCATTTTTTAAATTCAGTTCTCTAAAATGTAGAGAAATTACAATTCATAATACAAAACGAGTAAAATGACCGGTGATAAAATCTAGCTGAAAAAGAAAAAAAATATATAACACCGGTTAGCTCTTAATTCTTGGTTAGTGGTTTAGCTCGACCACAGCCGATGACCTCATGGAGAAGTCTCTCCAAGCCTGATGGAAACCCAGACTGTTACCTACAGCAAAGAGGAAAACAGTCCAGACTGCCAGATGCCACCAAATTAAGTCAACACATCACGAGTGACACTGCAACCGACATCAAGAGTCGGAGAATCCGCAGAAACTAAAACGTCCACGAACGGAGAAGTTTAAGCGCCGCGGGCCGAGCTCGTACCGAGAGGTCGGGTCAGAATTTTGGCTCCGCTGTGTGGACCTGCACCTCTTAACAGCAGGACCATCTGGGCAGCAGCACTTTGACACATAAGGTGATTACAGCCTCAATAAATCATTAATCGCTTCCGCTGTTTCACTAGCACAGGGTCCTGACCCCTGTCCCTTGTACATGCTCGCAGGTTCACACACACACACACACACACACACACACAGCGACAGAACCCACCTGTTCACAGAGCTGTATGTGAGGAAGCGTGAACGCAAGACCAAGAAGAACGGCAGCTGCAGGAGCGCCTTCGAACCCCAAACAAACCAAAACACCATATGTCTCCATCAGTAGTCATATTATTTTTTCTTGGCATTCGCACCGGTCAGCACAGACGCACGTTGCAAATGAATGCATTTTTTTTGTACAGTCTGCCATTAGAAAACTGCCACGACCAGCATTAGCGGCCAATTTGCCCATCAATCACGACCGCAGCGGTAATTTTCAACTAAAACCGCATGGTGATCTATGAAAGCTAAAGACCATAAACAAACAAAAATAAATACCTGCTGGAACG
>JAYDZG010000024.1:4429421-4442400 GCA_034509265.1 Microcambeva bendego
TTTTCATTTACATTTTGGGTGTTATTGTCTCTTGTCACCCCTAGGTGGGAGTCTGGTTGCAGTGACAAAATTCATATGTGACTCACATGTACTGTTAAATCCTCCTTCCATGGTGCAAATAATGTTGTGAACCACTGACTTACCATATATCGTCTAAGCAATTAAAGGTTAAGGGCCTTGCTCAAGGGCCCAAACATGGAAAGCATCTGTGCATGTATGTAGTGAGGCTTGAACCAGTGACCTTTTGATACAACTCCAGTACCTTAACGACTAGGTTACAACTGCCTAAAAAACTGTCAGTTCAGTCAATGTCACAAGGTCCGACTCATGGTGGACTAGCAATCTGAAAATTCAAGAAGCATTACTGCTAGGTTACAACTGTTGGGCCCTTGAGCAAGGCCCTTAACTCTAAACTGCTCGGAATAGTTTTTGTCTAAACTACTCACCACTAAATGAACAAAAGACACTAAGGTTAATAACGTAAATGCTTTTAAAGTAAACCCAAATCCAAAAGTCATCATGTTTTAACTAAATCGATCTTTTTATACAACACTGGTCATGAACTTCTGTCGTTTTAACTTCGTTCCTCTCATGCCGGTACTTGTCGACCCCCAGCAACAACCCGGCCTTGTCCGAAAAGCAGCTGTTTTGAAAAGCTTTCAGACAGAAGCTGAGATTTCGCTCATGCCGAGTTGGAAGAGAACCCAAACAGAGGGGTGGAAATAAAGATCGGGTAAGAACCGGCAATAAAGCGGCAACGGCTTTTCTTATTCATCCAGCTCCGCCTGTTTTCTTTATCATATTAAAAACTGAAGACTTTATTTGAAGTCCTGTGGTCAGAGGGTGACCATGGAGTTTAGTAAGGATGTAACGATGCACCAAATATCGATGCATTTTCGTCATGACTTGATATTCGCTTTAAACAGCCGAGGACACTCGGGTCACTACACGGGTTGCCAGGTTCCAATTGATGTGAGGATACTTTCTTCTGTTGTATTATTCATTTATTTCTATAATGTGGGATTTCTTTTAAAAGGAAAACGTGCAGCATTGTTTTGGAAAAATTATACCTACCTCAAAAAGTAGGCATTTATTATTTAGTTTTAAAAAAGCACAAATATAGTATTTTATCTGATATATTTTGTAAATTCTTATCCCCATTTTATTCCAACTTTAGTGCATCCAATTTTGAACGTACTGCTTTGCATGTGTCCGGGGAGTTGTGCTAGTCTACCCTTCCCCAAACAAGACGGGGGTGGCGTCCACCTGGCAGAGCTTGCCACAGCGAGCGTATTTAAATTAAGTGCAAAGCACAGGGAAATAAGTCACTCAGTAAACACCTGGTAGATTGTTATATGTGTCTGGAGCCATGCTGACTTCAGTGCATCCCTTAACTGCCAGAGAGTGAACCGGGGAGGATCCACAAAACGAACACGACCATCTAGGTGGTCCAACAGAAGCTTAGTTGGGTAGCGTAGACCTCTGAAGTCTTGGTCGTGCTCTTCCAACCAATGTCCAAAAAAGGCCAGACACGAGTAATGGAGGAATACTTGAGTACAGCAAGTTCTTCTGTTCATGTTCCAGGTCTGAGTGAAAATAAAAAGCCACTGGGCTGCACATGTCAAAGGAAGTGTACGCTAGCCTGCGGTCATTCTCGGCTAGTACGGAGGTTGCCAGCCCACGAGAGGATTTGGATTCTTTTTAACGCTACAGCAATTTACAACACTGAAATAAACCAGAACATCCACCATTTTGGCTGCGTCCCAAACCACGTATACTAAAAAAAATGACAAATGGGCATGTACGACCGAGCTCATGCGCTCACCCACTTTTTACTCATTGAAATGTAAACGCATTCAAACCGATGGCTCGGATTTGTTTATGGAGTTTCAGGCGGATTAATTGCTACCCCTATTACATTTCCAAGCACCAAAAGTATGTGGACATCAGGCTCCTCAACATTTTCATCCCTTTTTTCTATATGAGGGTTAATGTTACTGAGCTTTGAGCAGGACTTAGCGATAGTCTTGAAACTTTTAGATCAGTGGTTCCTAAACGATGGGTTATTCCCCCGGCACGTCACTACAGGTCTTTAAATATATTTAATTTTGATGTAATAGTTTATTTTCCTAATAAAGTAATCAGCTTAACAATCATTAAATCATAAAACTACTTCTTAATATAACATGTATGGTTTTATAATGACATAATCTTCTCTGTTGGCACTGTGTTACACAGATTCTGTTGCCAGATTGGGCAGGTTTCTGCAAAAGTAGGCAGATTTAGATGGTCATTAGTGTATTAGGCAGGTGGGGTTGTTGGGGTTGTGTGTCCTCTCATAAATAGTGGATTTAAAAACTCATTTTTGCTTGCATGTTTTTGATCTAGCCTACTAACACACCCTATACCCCAATCAGTACATTTTAAGAGATTCCTTTTTTTATTTTTGCTTTTTGGGGTTTTAATGCATTTTGGGTGATTTTGAAGAAGTTTGAAGGTGGAAAACACTGTTGCAATCTGGCAACCCCTGCTGTGTAAACAAATACTAATTTTTAAAGTTTTTTTTAAAGTAACAAATAATTGCGTGCAGATTGAAATGTCACACTCATGGAAATAAACACAGATGGAGAATTCTCATAAATATTAAATTTTATTTCAATATATAAATTGTAAAAAGTGTATTTCACTGTTTTGGTTTAGTTGTAAAAGACTAAGGACTTCAGGATTTATCAATAATGCCTCTTAATGGAACTGCTGAAGGGGTGGGTGCCTGTTTGGCCACTGAAAAAGGGAGTCGAAACCCAGAAAAGGTTGGATTGTGAGATGTTATTTCAGATGTCTTAGACAGAATAAAAGCATCAGAAGCTGGTAGTGTTAGAAGTTTCTACCATATGGTCTTTCATTAAAAAAAACTTTCATTAGGAAAAGTATGAAATCAAATCGCAGCTCCGGATATAGCCGGTCGTGCACCATAGTCTGCTGTTCAAAACTATTTCAATCAAAAGGACTGAGTAACTTGGCGTGCCGAGACGGAGGGAAGTTTCGGGCCAGACTAGAGCGAACAAGCTGAGCCTTGTCATCTTTCAGATCTTCAGAAATGCATGGCTGACTCACAGGCATTTTTCTTCTGCCTGTTGTACTGCAACGGCAATGCAGCTGGAGTCAAAAGTTTAGGGACGCGTAAGGGGAAACCGAGTGTAAAAAATACGTCTGGGGATTTTGGGTTCATTGAAAAAAATGTAATGCATTTAGAAGCATTGGATGTTTTCTCATAATTCAGTCAGACGATCGCTTCAAATAAAGCCACCTCAGCATGAAGCATTTTAAGACATCCAAGAAGAACTCTTATCTGGAGCATGTATGATATAAGAATAAGATTTTCTACGAGCACTCTACTAGTTTCTACTAGCCTGTACAAACCAGAGTTGTGTCAGGATGGATATCAGACGTAAAAAACCATGCCAAATCAATAATACGGACCAAAATCTGCCGTGGTGACCCCTAACAGGAACAGCTGAATAAGATTCATCATCTCTTCTCTGCGGTGTGTAAGACGATGTAAATTGCGTCCATGTAGAAGGCTCACTGGGTTTACCCAGTTTCATCTACGTCGCTTTTTATTAGTGAGAAATCTCTCCTGGTAGCTAGATTCCGTCAGACCAATCAGACACGCTCTCCTCTCAGACTGCGCATTGTGCTGACAAATCTTTACCTTCATATTTCTTCAGCATAGTTCCACAGAAGTCTGTCTCCTCTCATCACGGCGTCAATAATCCTCGCTCGCCGATGCGTAAACTCACCTCTGGCAGGCTCGGCATGTACATCTGCATCGTCTGCGATGGCAGTTGGGATATAAATAGAACCATAAATGGACAACGCTATCTGCGGTAAAATGTGCATCCGTCTCGCTTCTGTCAACTCTGAAAAGACAGAGACCTCCCGAACTCCTCACCTGCCTGACATCAAGACCTTTAAAGTCCTTTTTTCCCTTATTTCTGATCTTTGCACCTTTCATGTCATGATTAAATTGAGTGTATTGGCAAGTTGGTTTCACAACACTGCTGTCAGATAGAAGACTGAGACCGAGAGACAAAACATTTGTACATTCATTATTTAAATATATCCGACTTCCACTGGGTTGTTTGAAGCTGCCACAAGTCAGACTTTCTAACCAGAATATGCCATAACATAGCATGGTGGTTAAGAAGGTCCTGAGTTCCATCACAAGGCGGGGCATTAGGGGTCCTTTCTGTGTGCCATTCGCTTGTTCCCCTCGTGTTGAATAATGTATAAACAGTGCTTGCTCAGCAGTTTAAGTTTAATGTTGGAGTGAATAAAATCAAAGCAGGGTTAAGTTCTTAGACATCCAATAGCGGCGAAGAACTGGCTTATCTTGAACTGGCACCCTTCTGACTTGGGTGAATGAGAATGAGAATGAATACAGTCCATGAATAAAAATTAAGGTTAAAGGTCTTGCTCAAGGGCCCAATAGTGGCAACATTCACATTACATGTGTGGCATTCAGCAGACACTTTTGTCCAGATCCACTTACAATTCTGAAAAAAAATACATAGTTAATCACTCCAACAGTGGCAGATGAATTAAACGTAGTAGATGAATTAAAAAGGCTCAGGAGTCCAACAGACGCACCTTGAAGTAAAACTGACAGAGCTTGGAAACCTTGTGATTACTGGACCAGCACCTTAGCCATTGAGCTACCACTGATTTAAATAATCAGTAACTAAACATTACCATTCTTTATGAAAAATAGTGGTTAAGCTGTGTTTCGGAAAAGCTGACTTTTCAAACTAACACCCCTTCAAAATGATCCGACAGTGATCATTAATCTTGTGGTCGAATACGAACCATGAATATGCAGTTGTAGGCTTCTCTGCTCTATATGGAAACGTAGCTCAAGGGTGAGTGTGCTGGGGTTGCAAAAATGTTACAATCAGGTCATCAGCCATATAAAATGGAGAACCCCTGGTACAAGATATAATCCACATTGAAATTAACCTTGTACTTTTGCTCTGGGTGTGTGTGAGCTTATGCTTGGGTCAGTACCGCTGACAACAGCACTATTGTGCTCTGTTCTCATCGGGATGAAGAGCACAGAGGCAAACAAAAACACGGCTTGAATTTCACCAGTGCATGCATTTGCTACTCCAAACATGGATCTGAACCCTGCGAGTATTTCCAGTGTGGTGTTCAACCGGTCGGTGTTATGTTCTAATCTAATGAAGAATTTCCCAAATGTGAGACGTAGCCAGTACTCATCTCAGGCTGGGCTGAGTACTTCAGAACTCGCACTTGCAGTCCGGACAGTCGGGACATCGTAACCGAGATCGTTCTGGATGGTCTGTACCTGATCAGATATCTGGCACACATAACCCCCCGTTAATTAGTGCCGCGAGCTTGCTGTCTTCATTCCAATGGTGAAGGAGGAAGTGACAGATTGCTTGAGATCACCATGATAGGCTGTTAATCTATAATTATTTCTGTTGGTCCAGGTGGGCATCTCGAACACGCTCTTGTGTCTTGTGTAGTTAATCCCAGATTGTCCTTCAAATTCCCCCATTAACCCTCTAGAACAGCAAGTGCTAATCAAAGCTCAACACTGGTTCATCATTCATCACTGAGCAGCATTCTGTCCTCGTCAGAAATCTATTACATCTTTCCAGATCAAACATTTTTACAGGACTATAAAAAGTTGGTTTGCCTTTTAACGCCTATCGAAAGGAAAATAGTAACGGCACCACATGTAATTGGCTCTCCTTCTGTGAACAGAATACACTTAAATTGTCACTGACGAGTCCGAACTTGCAAATAAAAAACCCTTGTAGACGTTTAAAAAAACCTGGAATTTGAAACAACGTTTTACTATCGAGCACATTAATGCATCTAGGATTTGAAACAGCCTGCTTGTCGGGGTAGGGTGTATGAAGACGAGCCAGAACTGGCAACCTTATCTATATGGCAGTATGACATCTCTCTGATCCCATCTGCCCTTGTTATTGCGCTCTTGCCCGTATCAGTTTATTACCCAGCGCTAAAGAGATTTGCATAACCTCATAGTCTGCTTTAGTGTCGGCAGGCTTTAATGGTCGCCTATCCGATCGTATTAGCGATCAGACATAACAGTATATCCAGACCCATACGCCACTTTACCATCATATATACGCCCACTCACACTGGATCTATTCTTCAGGTAGCGCTTACGCCCACATCTTCAACTGTTCGTCCGTGACCCGAGTGAAAATCCGCTCAACTATGTGAACATCATCAGCACTCAAGTTCCTCTCAAAGATTTAAATGGGCAAAGTGATACAAGGTGATGTATATGTACCCCTGCAAAACACCCACGTGAAGCAGAAATGGCCCGGGTCTATAATAAAAGAACCCAAAAACTCGAACCAAAAGGGAAAATGTTTTACCACGTGTCCCAGTCACAGATCTGTGCCCACGGGCCGCCTTAATAATGCGCAATTTTGCAAATTAGGCCATGCTCTGAGTCTTTTTCGAATTGACTTCTTTCTAGGACACGGTAATAGTGCATCAGCGAGGCACTTTCGGAGTTTCCAGTTCACGCTCTGCTGCCAGGCAGGGACGGCAGGAGGACGCCGAAAATGTCCCAATTACTGTCATGGTGTGACTGAAGGGCTCTCTGTGAATTAAGTGGGGTGCATTTAAAACCCTACAAATTCGGATACTCCTCGGGATGATTAAGAGTCGCACCTCTTGCCGTGTCTGCTCAGGTATGATGAGTGTGACTGAGACCGCACAGACGGTGCCAGAGCCGTTAGAAGATGCCAGGCACCGATGAAATTAAATAAGGTCATTCCAATAAATACTGATACTGCCTGTTAAATGCAGCCCGAATAGAGGTCAGTACTCAGCTGAGTGGGTATCGAATGGTTTATCTAAGGGTCATGTTCACCGGGCCTCCATAAGTATCCATTCACGAAAGTGGCATAAGCCTACATGAGCATTTAAACTCTTATCTGGTTCATTCTAGTGTGTGCTGATGGATTAGTGGAATCCTTCAGGGTGCATCCCTGATTGTTTCCACTGTTCCCAGATGGCACCAGGCTTACCTAATTAGGACTAACGATTACTAAGGACAAATCAATAGGTCTGTCTGAAAACCTAGTGGTCTCTCTACATCAGGGCCTGCCAAATCTTTTTTGTTTTGGCCGGCCTTGCTCGATCAAAGTAGGGTCTTCCTTTTGGACAGCTGGGGTGTTTAACTGCTTATAACACTAGATGCAATACATTAGCTGACCACAATCTTACATGAGAAAGTGGACAGGAAGGTCCCTTCTGTATGCAGGGATTGAGTAACCTATGATGACACAAGTGAGGCTCAGTGTAGCCATACCTAATTTTGCATACCTTAAAATGCTCACATGTCTTATAGGTGTCTTATTTCAAATTGAACAAAAAGAAAATACAAAAACGCTGAAAATGTAAATTGAGATATAAACAAAACGAAATAAAAAGAAAGTCAAAATGCCAAAGATCAGCTACACTGGCGTTAAGAAGAATGATTTTTTCAATTGAACACCAGCCATCAATCTCACTAATCCCAGCAATGAAGATCTACAGGAAAGCTTTCTCACAGGTGGTTTAACAGCAAAGGAAGGTCGTGTGTTCAGCGAGGCCACGTTTGACATGATTTTCAGTGCTAACAACTGAGTGTCCACACATTTTTGGCCAGCCTTTTTATACAGGCCGGATTGCAGGAGAACAGCGAGTCTCATAGAAAGAGGAAAAGAAAGTGCAGTAACGCTAAAGAGAACTTGCTTCTCATTTGTCTCGGAGGACAAGCAGTTAAGGGCTTAGCTCGTTTCATACCGGCTTAGCCTGGCTTGTCCTTAGGCTCTGTACTAAATCACATCCTGGAGCCAGCGCTGCTATTATTACCAGCAGGATGCACCTTTCTCTGGAATTACACCGGCGGACCAAAGAGCATTCACCCATCAAGAGGCTGCAAATAACCCAATTCCCTTCAACCTCCTTTCATAATAAGCCTCAGAGCTTTAAATATTTTGGTTTAATTGAAGACTGTACCCTTTCTGCCAGCTGAAGGTCAGCTGAACTTCACAACAGGACCAAGTTCCTGACAACTTCTGGAGGAACTAACATTTATATTGTCGCGGTCCAGTGAAAACACATATCTCCAAAAACCCAGCTTTTCAGGAGAGGCAAAAAACTCACATTACCTAGCTAGTTCTTGTTAAGTTTGCTGGCAAGTAACAGCAGTTAGGAGACAAAGAGTACACAAATTGGAGATACATGGGAGGCATGATGGCTATGTGGGTTCGATTCCCAGCTGTAATGTCGAGTTTGCATGTTCCCCCAGTTACAGCCTTGTCAGTAACCAACGTTTTCGGTATGTTAGTGCTCTGTGCCACCTTGTCCCATTGGTTTGAATGGCATAATGCAAACTGTATTAGCTTAGTACGCGTTCGAATGACCTGGTTTTTAAGGCAACGTCCTTGGTGTGTTTGTACGTCAAGGGTCTGCTTTATTATTATATGATCGATATACCTTATCTGAGACTTAACTGCATGGCTTCTGAAACTGCATTCAGGCTGCACAAGATAATTATCTGCATGGGAATGAGACTTTGATGGAAGTTATATATAGCGTTTCATCGAGGACATTAAGGCTAATGGACTAAGTAAACTTTAATCACTCTAAATTTGAACTGAATGTAAATCACCACGGAAAATAAATAAATGATTAAAAACCACTCCTTGCTGACGGTACATTTCCCGAAGCCGATGGACCGCTGTCTGTACCGTATGATATGTGATTAACATTAGGCCAATCAATACAGATTGTTTTCCATTTTTCTGGAGCCTGCATTAACGGCTTTCCTGAAAGCCTGACGTATCGATTACCATGCTTTGTCCAAAACAAGTCCTTGATAATAAGACTTTAAATAGACGTTTGATGGTTTAATAACTGAAAACAGGTCTGTCAAGGAGTTCAGGGTGAACTTCCTTCTTTCATTTCACCTTTTATTCTTCCAGTCCTGTATTAAGCATTGAAGGTACAAACTTGTTGTTTTTGTTTTTTAACGATGTGTACCCGAGATTTTAACACACCTTATTAAACAAAAGATTCTCAGTCTGCTTGAGGAGCACAATGGCTGGCGCCCAGCTTCCAAACAAGTTGTGATCTATCCAGTTTAAAGAATTAAAATGTAGAGATGCAACACTCACAATAAGTAGCAATTCACAACACTAGGTTCACAATATGATAAAAAAATTAAAATGTGAAATTTTGGGGGGTTCGCCAAACTAATATTAGTTTGGTCTCAAGGGAAAATCTGTGAAAGTCCGCAAATTAAATTAAAACTGCTCATACGGACTTGACATTTGTACCAATGTAAACCAATGTAAAATTTCTTTACATTAATATTTCCCTTAACCCGGTCCAAATGCTACAATGCCCTGTACACAGTGTGGCGAATCAATATGTGCCACACCCGTCTCTCCAAGAGCACATGTGAGCAATGCACCCTTATCATGATTGGTCAACTGTCAATTATCCACAGCTGCACCTTTTTAGGAATAATGCTTCGCTCGGCATTTACCATACGTAATGTGTTTGTGTCTGGTCTAATCTTGTGTTGGAACTTATGGAGGACACGTAGGTGTAAACATAGATGAGATACATGTAATGTCAGGATATCTTTATAATAACTTTGTAATTGATTTTGCTGAGCATGGGTATTGTTAAGAGTGTCATCTTTATAGTAGGACATTCACACCGGTTGACCAATGTGTAACCAAATGATGAATCCTAAACCTAAATCGCATCTTCAACAAATCTACTTGAGTGGAAACCTGTTGTATTTTCCTCGCCAAGAACATGCTTGCAACTGTGAACTGGAGAAAAACAAAATCATGCTATTTGCTGAATAATTGTTTGGTCAAGCAGCTGTTGAGCACACATATGTTGCAAACAGCCTGCCAGTGGTTTAACACAGACTGGTGTTAAAGTGGACCGTGTGTTTAAAAGAAACTGCTTAGGGATAGTGAGTGACACCCAATAAAAGCCCTGTTTACACCTAGAGGGAAGTTTAATGTTACGATTCGGGGATAAATCTACACTAGGTGACAACTGCGGCCGGGGTGCTAAAGCCATTCTTGGGTTATACGGCTAGTGCTTGAAAGAAAAACAAACATACAATTTCCACTGACAAAACACTGTCAGTAAAGTGGGTAGGACTGAAGAGTTTTTCAAGTGGCACTAGCATGGCATGCCTTTACATGAAGCTATTCATTTGTGCCCTGCTGGAACTGCCAGGTCAACTGATATTGCTGTTATTGTGAACAAAATATGCTACAAGCAACAACTATCCGGCTATGAAATGGAAGGTCAAACTGGCTGCACTACTAATTCTAGTTCTAAAGCTTTTGAAGAAAGATTTGATGGATTGGGTTTCAATCCTAGCAGGTACACACAAATTTAAAAGCTATGTGACAATGACAAGAATTATTTTCTGACCTCTAAGACCAGAGCTGTTCAGCCCAAATACAGACAAAGACGCAGAGCTTGTGGGTTCTTAGTCATAGAAGCTTGGTGAGATCAGGGATGTTGGGTTGCTGTCGTTCTGTTTCTCCTGTCTGATCACTCAGGTCTTATGTACAGGAGATGTACGCTGATATCCAGGGAAAGCCTTCATGACCCTGTTCCCGGCTCTGCCACCCTTTTAGGGTGACCAAAGTCCAAACCGATTCTCTGTTTTTTTTCTGGCTTGTTTGTGTGGCATAACTTTTAGTGGAATCCCATTTATCATGCAGGCCACCCAAGGATGATTGAGTTCCTGATGAATCTGGTTCCTTAAAGGGGTTACTCAACTTTTAGGACGGCTTTTGGTTTGATTTGGATTTACAATATATGTTCCAGAAAAGAGAAAACTTAATGGCGCATACAGTCATACGTTTTTTTGGATGGCATGATGATTTTTGACCAGCACACTAAATTTGATGATTGCTGTCTGCATACTTTGGAAGTATAAAACTTCACCTTCTTTAACAGCTTTTTTGTCTTTCAGGTGGCCCCTTCTGTGTCAGAATTTGAGGGAGTATCACTGGGAGATCACCTCAGGGACATGCAAATAATCCGAACTGCCGGCTCTGTGATGATCGTAATGAGCTTGTGCAGTACCCCATAAAAGCTATTAAAAGGGGCAGGAGATTCATTCACCACTCATTTACCTTCAGGTCCGGAAGACCATCAGTAAACCGAACGGTAAAGTAGTTTTAATCTAATCATTGCACTTACACACTGTAATCCTCAAAGTGCAACACCAGCAACCTGTATCTTTGTTCCATGCCTCTCTTCACAGCCAAATGCTTTTTGAATATCCCATTAAAAAACACTAGCGTTGATATCCAGTTCATAAATCCACCACAACCATCTTTATCCCTTTGGTCTTCAGTGGGGTTGAGATGAGATAGGTCTGTCTGAGGGACGTTAAGTTTCGTCACACAAAACATTGACCTGGTTGACCTGACTGAAGGTCAATTTGCATTTTTAGTATTTAGCAGACTCTTTTATTTAATGCGACTTACACTGTTGTGACAGTATTTTATCAAAGCAATAGAAGGTTAAGTGGCAACATGGCAGTTGTGGGGCTTGAACCAGTAACCTTTTGATTTCTAGTCCAGAACCTGGAGTGAGTAAGGTCCTGGTAGGTTGTTTCAGGTATCTGAAGCCATGCTGACTTAAGTCACAGCTGCTGGAGGGGATGCTGGGGAGGATCCATAGACTGAACACGACCACAATTGGGTTCAAGACTAATTTGGGGTCCAGCGTAGTACTTTGTCCAACCAATGTCGGAGATTACTAGCCGCGTCACGTCTTGCTAAAAGACAGACATTAGGCAAGTATGGGTGTATGTGATCTGCTAGGATGGATTTATACCCAAACCGACACCTTAAATACCAACCAGACCGGCCCATAAAATGTAACATCCTTCATGAACTATGCCCTGTTGCTGTCGAAAGTAGGAAGTAATCATAATAATGTGACATAATAAAGTGTTTTTTGCTAGGTGCAGTCAGAGTAGCACTACTGAGAAGTTGCACGCTATTGTCAAAAATGTACTGACAAAAATGCTGAGAGCCATGCTACAAAATGTATGACAAATTCAACAATTGAACTCAATCTATTTAAAAGTCCACTTGTCTTTTGCAGAGTGACATAGGTGATTGATATTGCCGAGACAGACCATTTTGTCAAGTAGCTTTCAAACACACACTCAAAAAAAACCCATCCGGACTCCATGGTAAGTGTAGCTCTGATCTCTCTGGTACATGGATGTACCTAAGCCCTGTGATGTATCCCAGATTACACTCGCGTGTCACACCCTAATTTAATTTGGTCCACTGTTACGCCACTTGATCTGGTTCTTACACTCACCCCGCCTCTCTGTGTTGGAACATAACCATCCATGAAATGCCCAATTTCCATCAGCATAGCATTGTGGATGCTCTGTGCCTGCTCTATTCAACTCTAAATGGCAGCTTCCATCAGTCTTCATTTGCCGAGCTCGGAGTTGGTGAAGGATTCTTCAGAGATATCAGCTAAATGTATTCTGGCAGAGGAGTACAGGAGGCCATTACCTTATCAGAGGGAAGGAATACGCACCCAATCTGCATCGACGTTTAATTTCACATCACTTCAGCTTCATAGCATATAAGATACATCACTATATTAAAACTCTAAGGTAAAACAAATGCAAACATTTTCTGACTTGATGATTTCACAGTATATCACAGTAGAATTTCAAGACAAAGCAATAGATATAGCTCAGGATTTCCAAACCAGAGGCACTGCTAGTCGAGGATTCACTTGTATCTTTGACCAGAGAGGTAGATGTGTAGCATACACCAGAAGAATGGTACAGGATTAAATGCCTGACCACTTCTTCATTGGATCTATAATGAGGTTAGTATTG
>JAYDZG010000024.1:4455049-4465958 GCA_034509265.1 Microcambeva bendego
CTTGGATGGGGCGCCAGTCCATCTCAGGTACCTACAGGACAATTCAGTGTCGCCGATCAACCTGGTAGCATGTCTTTGGTCAGTGGGAGGAAACCGGAGTACCGTAGGAAGCCCACGCGGACACGGGAGAACATGCAAACTCCAAATATACACACAAATGCAAAGGATATTAGTGATTTCCGTGAAATTACAGGTGTTTCCATGAACTATTACTAGTGAGGTTCCAAGGGAAAATCTGCTAATTCGCAGGGGTCCACTGTATATATCAATGTGTGGCCTTGACAAAACATCCTGTCCATTGTTGTCCATCCCATTTCAAAACCACAGGCCTTAATATGAGACATAACCACCTCTCTGAGGCAATAAAAGCTTCCACTCCTTAAAATACTGTTTGTGGAAATATGTGCCCATCCAGTCAAAGGAGCATTTGTGAGGTCAGCCACTAGTGTTAAACAAGTCTCTGGCTCACAATCAACATTTCATTCATCCCAGAGGTGTTCTAAACGGGGTTGAGGTTAGGGATCTTTGCAGGTCACTGGAGCTCCTCCACACCTAACTCATCAAGCTCAATCTGGCCATGTGCACTGGGACACAGGCACACCAGAGCATCTGTAGACACACTGAAAACACTTAAATTCAATTATTATGATGGGTTTACTTTGTAAACACTGCAAGGTCTAGTCTAAAGCCTTAAAATAGTTCCACAGGGCACCCAGGTGGGGCTGAGATTCTGACCTGAAAAAGGTTCCATCCTATAGCAGTGAACATTGACAGTGACTGTGCTCATCACTATGGCACATCATTAAGTATTAAATATGGTACTATCTGATAGCCAGGTATCTACACAGACATGATTGTGCCCAATAGTTCCTACTGGATAATCTAAATAATTTCTGCTAGCACACCAGCTCTAAGATTCTGAACACCCCAGTTTGAATACTGGCTTAGATAGCGGTTTGATGGGCGCCATGTAGTGACAAAATGAGTGTGTGAAAAGAGCTGACTAAGTAGGTGGGGTGTTCAATTTCTGTTCAAAGAGGTGCAGAAGTGGATGAAGGTGAAAAAGAAGCGGTCAGTGTCGGGAGGGCCAATGAGTGACCAAAAAATCAAGCAGTGCTAATTACGAGTCACATATAAAATAATCACAAAGAAAAAGAAAAATATAAGCGCATAATACGCACGACCATACAATTACAAATAGTTTTTTTTTTCTAATTTAACTTCCACAACTAATCACGGGCACTGAACTCCAGATCACTGAGAGATAACAAAGAACAAAGATGTCAGGCAGGCAATGAAATATTAGTCTAGCTCATGAACTTTAATGAATCCCTATCAAAGTGAATAGTTTTTTTATGACTGTAGATTAGTTAATCATTATAAGCATGTGAGTTCATTATACAGAACCTTAAACGACCTTGTTTGATACAGACGTGTTCAGCTGCATTGTTCATTCACAAAGGAAATGCAAACACTGTATAGAATGTTTCCGATTTATTTATTTTACAAATATGACATGACCAATAGTATAGAGCCACCCCTGATCATTCATTACACAAATCAGGCATGTTATGACCACCTTCCTAATATTGTGTTGGTCCACCTTTCACTGACAAAGCAGCCCAGTGACTGTGCTGCACTGTGCATTCTGAGACCTTTCAATCAGAGCCAGGATTATCTTCTTCAGCAATCTGAGCTACAGTAGCTCGTCAACGATTAACTGAAGGCAATACGTATCCTGCAACTCATCCTCCCTCCATGCCTCTCATGTTCAACACTTGGGGTCATCGTTTGGCCCCTGGAGCAGAGAGGAATAAGAGTCTTACAGTGGCTGCACAGCAGAGCCTGCATTTGAACTTCCAATCTTCCGGTTGATAGCCCAAAGTTCTACCCACTAGGATACCGCTGTCTGCTCTCACAGCTTTATCCCTAGTTCATTGTACCAACCCATGTCTTGTCTTGGTCTGATTTGGTTGTTTATTTATACCTGTGATTGGGTTTGTCGTGTTGCAGACCTTCTTTCAGCGATCCAGTTTCCATCTCGTATCCCATTCCTCATTGTTGTTTTGGTATCTGGTGTCTGTTTTTGATTCACGTTACAGACATGAACTGAACTGTAACGACCCTGTCTGCTTGTTCTGTGAGCGAGGAACCAGGATATCGACTCTGAGACTGAAGTCTCTGTTTAACTGAATAACCTATATGGATGTTTTCATGCATTCACATCTTCTGTCAGGTCTGATTAACCTTTTTAACTGCACGTCGATAACCAAGTACTAATAACTTGGCATTAACTAACACACACTATATGGTCAAATATATGTGGACACCTGACCATAAACTTCTTTGTGGTTTATTCTGTTACCATTTACATTTATGCACAGTTTGAAAGTAACCAGTTACGTTTACTCATGTTACCATAATAAAGTACTTTTTTCTGGTACTTTTACTTAAGTATATTTTGTCTTCACTTGTAATTCTAAAGTCTAAATTTCAGTTAACAGTACATTTAAAGTACATAAATATGCTACAAATTCCATCAGAGAAAATTCTGCAGTGAACAAGGTTGCCAGATTTCCAAGGGCTTCAGCCAAAAACCCTTTAAAAAGCTGACAAAGTGCATGAAATCTGCCAATTTGGCAACGTGATACACAGCACACATAGAACGGAATACTTTAAGAAACTTATATGTCATAATACGAAGTACTTTTTAAGATTCAATGTTTAATAAATTGATTACTTTAAATTTAAATATTATACTGCATTCATATAGATTAAGACCCCTCTACATGTTAGAATATAAATAATAATAACACTAATTGTAATAAGCATACATGTCAGAATGGGAACCATGTGTACAAGACAACAACAACAATAATAAGTGCACAAACCTAGAAGCAGTTTATTTATTCTTCAAGCATTTTTGGAAGGTGCCTGGAGGAAAGCCACATTGACTCTTGGGAGTCCTGTTGTCTGATAGCAGCTCACTGTTTTAGCAAGTGAAAATGCCTACAGCACCTAGTGACTTTACTCACACACTCACATTCTTAAAGCAGATATTTGTTCCTCCACAAGGGGGCGCACTGTCATAGTTTTTGTATAAACACTAGACAAGCACAATGACGTCACAATATCGTGATGACCTTTTGCAATTGTTGCACTTTTTAGGCATTCAGGTGGTCCAAGAGGTCAGTGACGGCTCAACAGTTAAGGTAAATTGCCAGTGTAAGGCTTTTAACTTAATTTAGTACTCAATCCTACTTGTATGCTTCTTTGGATTAAATTGTCTACCCTCCATAGGTGGAATACCTCATCTGCTTCCATCATCTGGAATACGAAACTTCTGGAAAAGTCGAGTTTGTTTTACCCACACTCAACTGTGAATAATCTGTCATAGTAACATTATGTGATCAATGTTATTCTGTTATGACTGATCAGGATCAGATGTACATTCCAGGAGTAAGAAATGCAGACGTGCTGCCAAAGAATCAAGCCGGCAGCCTGAGAATTCTTCTCTTATCTTGTCGAGGTGTAAATATGTTGAGGATATGTGTGTGAAGAGCAGTGAGGTGGTGAATAGCCTCCCTTGACTAGCATACAACTCCTCTCCTACTCCCTGAGGGGTGGCGGAATTGGTCAAACACTCCTATAGAGCTCTATCATGTCAAATCTCTGCTCCTCAAGAACAATCATGGCTTCCATCCATTTGTGAGATCTAATAGTATATGGGTGCTGGTACTACTACCATTACTACAAATAATAATAATAATAATAATAATAATAATAATAATATAGTAATAGTATTAATTGAACTACTTCTAATAACAATAGCAACAATAATGCTAATACTAATAATAATGCTATAGTAAAATTATTAATAAAACTTCTAATTATAATAATAGCAACAATAATGCTATTAATAATAATACAGTAATATTACTACTACTACTACAGACAATAAGTAGAAGGAGCAGTAGTATTCATAATTATAATATCATTATTGCCATTATTTTGACAGTATTATAAGTATTTATTAACACTATTTCTATAACTATAATATTTTTTATTATAAATGTTATTATCACTGTGATATTATTAATAATTTATTAGTTCTAGTAGGATTAAAAAAGAAAAAAAATATCACCCATTCGGCACATGGAAGGGAACACAAGTCTAAAAAAGGTCACCCGCACTGACAGAGAAGGGCTTCATTTAGGGGTCCCCTTATACGATCTTTAAACTGGCCAGCAGGGGATTTCTAAAAACAGAATCCATGAGGCATCTGCTGAAGTTCTAAAAACTTTGGAAATGATAGTTACATGAAGAAGAAGAGTTAGCTGTGGTTGGAAGATCTTTTACTTCTTTATTTGGCTCTAGTCAGACACTATAAGGGGTGGCGGGTTGGTTCTCAACTCACGAACGCCGAATTTAAAAATAAAAACCTGCATTGCGGTGGTAAATCTGACCTGACCCGAATCTACGGGTTAATCTTAGTACTGACAAAACTCTGACACTCCGAATGACACGAACCTGAGAGCATCCAGCCAGACCAATTACTTCTAATAAAGGTATTTTATACCACTTTTCTGCCATGGTTTGTACTTTTTCAGCCTTGCCTTCTTTTAGCCTCCCACTTTCTCAGCTCATTAGGCTACCTGGGCGAAGTGGAGAAGAAACCGCGGCAGATTATTGCCCATAACAACCTTCGCTAGTGCGGAGGCGGCGCTGATGCGTGTCACACTTCTTCTGCACTGTTCGTTATCTACTTGGATGAGGTAACCCAGATGTATTCACCTAATCAACAGTTCGAACAATCAAATGTTGAGAAATGGATCACACCCCTATTTCGGATAGATCTCACACGAAGGTACGTCTCACATCATAATGGCACGGAGCACTTCTATATCTTTATGCAAATATAGAAATGACAATTAAGAATGAATGGTTCCGTAACTCTGCAGCTGGAGAGAAGTATCTGCTTAAAGCTTGTCTATTCATTAAAGCAGGGTACTTGATACTCTACCAGTATTCCTTTTATTTCCCAGCAGACCCATATTTTATTTGGTAATATGTTTCCAAGTTAGACCTGCACTGTTACATAAAGATAGTCCAAGCCCGTCACGTGGTGCTCAAGAACTGGGATCTCGAATACATCATGTTGAGTCTCAGCTCTGCCTGCTGGCTGAGCTGAGCGGCCACAAGAACAGCGATTAGCCGGTTCTAATTAGTGCAGTATTTTATATTGTTTGTCATACTTTTAATGTAAGAATTAAATGTTTTATGGTAATATATGTAAAGCACTTAGAAATATTTTTAGAGTAAATTACTACACAGTTATTTTTTCACTAAGTTGTATATTTCTTCTGTTCTTTCTCCCTGTTTTTTCATACTGCTGTGACAAGTTAATTTGCCCAAGTGGATCAATAAAATCGTATCTTATCTTCTTCATATGGGGTTAGGTAGTGAAGCAGAATAGGTTGTGTCTCATGACTCATGCAGTGAAGATCTCTGCTGGCTGATCGATCAGGGTGTGTCCCTCCTTACACAGTGCTGATTCGAACATGCACTCATCTAGTGTAGGTCATGCTAGCGCTTTGTGACACCTCGTTTCATCACTTTGAATCGCATGATGCTAACTGTGTATGACCAGATTTATACTTATTTAAGCCGATCTTATCAACATCCAATTACAGTCCTCTGCAGTAAATCAGCAAGGCAGCTTTCTAGGCTTTAAGCTGAAATATAGTTGTATTTATGACAACAAAGAGCATTTATGATACACATACGATTAGCTAAGGGTTTTTTTGTTTTGGGTGTCTGGCATGGATTCGTTCTATTTACATTATTTCTTATGGAAAAAATAAACTACTATATTTTAATATACGAACATTTTGGCTTTTTGGACAGAACCATTTAAATTTGGATGTCAAGGAGCCACTGTACAATATTTAATTCCCCAATCTCCTAAATGAGCTCCTGAGAAGAAAAAAACATAGACATAGAGAAAAGATAGAGAAGAGAGAATAAGAGAAGCAGAAAACATTGTCCCGGTAATTAGAGTGGGGTACTTCAATGGACCTGATTTGTCTCTGTATAGAGAGTATGAGGGGGATGTTGACTTGTACTACGTTCTTACTAGGAAATACTAAATTTGGAACAGCCCTGGATTAGAAGCCTGATTCTAGCAGTGGAGGAGTTCTGCCATCGTCTTTATACTTTAATTCATTATTCTAATAAACTTGGGTCCAGAAGACAAGGGAATAAGTTTTAAAGCCTAGAATTGAAAAAATGTGACCAGCGGTTAAGACACTAGACTTCAAGCCCAACCACTGCCAAGGGTATCAATGCACCTGTTAGTGAGTGGGATATTTTATGCAGTAATGAGCATTTAATCATTTGTTGCATTATCTTGCTGGGGAATCTCATCCGCCCGAGGGCAGACAATCAAACAATAAGCATGTATGGGTGTTTAGAGCTTCATATATGTTTAAGAATGTCAGTGAGCCCATCATCAAACTGATCTATAGAACAAAGTGGACTTAGAATCAATCCTAAATAAGATCAAGTGCTTGGGGTTCGAGTGCAGTCGGGTTCTAACAGCCCTCCCAAAAGAGACTCTTGTGCACTTCAGAGGTACAGGCCGAGATCAAGATGTTCCTCCGCACTCATCCATTCTCCAACCCTCCCGTGTATCAGCAGTGTGTGTACGAGCGACTGTGTGTTTACAGGATTTATATTTGGAAGTGGGAAGACAGACGACGGCCACATGGGCATCCTCATGGAGCTAAGTGCTGGGAGACATTCTCTGCCTGCTATGATTTCATCAGACCATCTGGTCCTCCGATCGCTCCGTGGCCTGCAGCGGCCGATCTGGGTGCGGGAACGTGATGCAGCCTTTAATTCAAGCTTTTTATTTTTAGTGTGCTTGGGGTAGGTAGAAAAGAAATTCCTCCCGGTGCAGGTGTCAGTACGAATTCCGGTAAGTTAACGGAAATGAAATGAAATATTCAGTACGAAAACAGAAATATGAAATATTTATGCCAGGCCTTTTGAGGAACGTAACGGGAACAGACTTTTTTATATCAGCAGCGTGTGTGCAACATTTTCTATTACTTTTGGAGATAGTAGCTTGGTCTTCCTTGGGGGTTGTAACACTTCACACACACACACACACACACACACACACACCTACTCGGTATAGCGTGTACATTGATCAGAACCAGCATTAACTTCTTCAGCAATTTGAGCCTTGGCTGCCCATGACCCCTGTTCCTTTTTTGGGTCATTTTTAATCTATACTGATAACTACAGACCAGGAACACCCCACAAGAGCTGCAGTTTTAGAGATTCTCTGACCCGGTCATCTAGCCGCCACAATTTGGACCTCGTCCAACTGAAATCCTTACGCCAGGTTTCTGCTGGGAATGTGAACACCAACTGAGTATAAATGTTCACTTGCTTCGTAATATATCTCCCTCACTAACAGGTGAAGCTGTCAGTGCTCATAATGTTATGTTTGGTCGGCAGCCAAAGCTTACTATCAAATGCTCAACTATATGTTGTAGCTACGTGCGATCCTGTGGTCGTCCTTGGCCAGCAGAGGTCACTAAAGTGCACACGAATTTTAAAAACAAAGACTTTTCTTCACTCGCCTTCCTTTACGATCCATTTATCTCAGTGAGCCATTTTAATTCCAGCAGAAAAAAAGTTTTTTTTTATTTGAGCACGTATCCACTGCTTACATTAGAAAATCTAGAATAGAACGACCAGAATATTTAATTCTATTTAGTAGAATTAAGTGAACATGTACGGTAACAAAATGTACACTATAGTGAACATCCTGTCACGGTAAAGGCCAAACGGGACACGACTGAAAGAAAAGCAAAAGAATTCTGTTTCACAGACCAGGATGAAAATTTACCCCCTTTTAAATCTTTTTCATCCCTCCGCAGCCTCACTATTTAAGATTTATACACCGAGCCGCCTCTAAAAAATCCGTACTTCTTCAATGTCAGTCCGATAAATTACCGGCGCACCTGCTGAGATCGTGGTTATGTATAAATGCACTCTTCATCAGTATTGCAGTGATGTGTTTAATGGAGCAGCCAGCCGTAGTTTCAACCTTCAGAAAATGCAGAGCAAACACTATATTCTTTAATCTCCAGATCACACACGGTATCCCAGTTCTGTTCCTCCGGCCCTGATTAAAGATCCAAAGGGAATTCAAATTAGGAAGATTGAATGAATTCATCAGAACAGGTATACGTTCTTACGTAGTGGAACCAGACGTAGATGGACACCCTTTTCATTAGAACATTCAGATGTTTCAGCTGTAGGGGTATGAAATTCATTTAATATAGTACATTTCATTGCTTTAATCGTTATGGCAACAGCTGTGCACAATGTGATGTTTATAGGGATGTAACGGAACACTCGTGATACTTAGCAAAACGTTTTCCACCATTTTTCTTAAATAGAATAAAATTAAAGCTAAATTATGGCAAAGGTTTTACTATTAAAAAATTGTGCTCGGGGTGGGATGGTGGGACAGCGAGAAGGTCCTGAGGTCGATCCCCGGGTGGGGCGATGCGCCCATCGAAGAGCTGGGATAGGCTCCAGCACCGCTCCCCGACCCTAATTAGGATGATGGGTTAAAGAATTTTAACTTTCTTGTGGTGCATTGTGACATCGCTAGATGTTTATAAAGATATACTTAGATACATATGGTGTGGAGGACCATTAGTGATTTGCGCTGGATTGATTGATCCATCGTAACACTCAGACATGTACTGTAGTGTAGTACAAGCAAGGCAAATATTATTTTCATTATTATTACACTGAACCTGTCAGTAATGGTCCATCGAAGGAAGATAAATTTAGAATCTTAAAGTCAAGACCTTCCTAATCTGCCCTCGATCCAAGACCAATTTTACCGGCGCCCCTGTGCCCCCAATTAACACTGCAAAATTAGAATGAGGGGGATTTACATTTCCAATTAGCTGCGGATGCAATGCTCAGGACGAGCCAAAGCAAATCACGTCTAGTTAGAGCACCAGTGTGCAGGTCTAAAAATGATCATTAATGCTTCCTGACGACTTGAAATGTCAACAGTTGTGCCAGTAAACAAAAAAATATTACAAACATTCTTCAAAGCGGGCTGAGATTTAAGTGTCTGTAGTGACATGCAAGTCAATAATAGAAAAAAAGATATTCTTACCGATACATAAGCGTATACGTTCTTTTTTTTAAACTCGGGGTGAAGCTAGGGTTAAAATGGATTAGTATGTAGCACTGTCGCCTCACAGCAAGAAGGTCTTGGGTTCGATCCCCTCCCACAGTCCAAAGACATGCTACCAGGTCGATCGGAGACACTGAATTGTCCTGTATGTACCTGAGATGGACCGGCGCCCCATCCAGGGTGTTACCATGTGCTTTGCGCCCGTTGAAGAGCTGGGATAGGCTCCAGCACCCAACCGACCCTAATTAGGATAAGGGGTTAAAGACAATGAACTTAACCAAGCTGCGGAGAAGCTACGGTGGACAATCAGAAGCCTTAAAAAAGTCGTTTACCTGGTGATGCTGACAACGATGGCATGGAGACGAATGGGGATCAAATGTGTAGACTGACAGTATAGTGGAGTTTATATGTAGACATGCATTCCGTTAAGAAATGCTAAAATAAGCGCTATTCGGCTGCGGCTAATGTAAACAAAGGAGATAATGGCGCACACCTGACACCTGACACTACAGGTTAAAAACTGAGTTTTTAAAAAGGTCCGTTTTCAGTAAGCGTAAGGTAAAAAAAACACTAAAAACTCACCCCCCGAGCGCCCCTGTTATACCCATTCGTAGGCCAAACCTACACCCAAACATCTTACAAACAGATTGTCTGTAAACATTGTCTAGCGTAACTGAAAAGGAACTTCATGCCCCGCCCAACCAGCCAACGTAACTCCACACAACGTCATTCCAAATGCGTTCAGTTGTCAAACGGATCTTTTGGAGCCGCCAAGAAAAGTAGCAGCATCTCTATTTCTTCTACTTTCTCAGAGTTTGGGAGCCACATCGGCCACGTGAACCCGGGCGAGTCATGATGGGCTATTCTCCATTCTCCGAGATGCCCCGGCTAGCTCAATTTAGATTCTGACTCAGTGCGTAGGCCGCTGAGAGGAAGTGAAGAAGAGATGGAATATGTATAGGCACCTCGGTGACCCTCACCCACCGCTCTAATGCACAAAACGAGCAAGAGTGTTTGATTACCACTTCACCCTCCTCCATAGCTCGGCGAGGGGAGACTGAGCGGCACTGAAGGGCAGGAACAGGGTGGGAGGCAGTCAGAACCACACAGCGTTCTCTGAAGTCCTGCTGAATACGATGCGCTGCCTTTGCAATCTAGCCTGCGAGCTGACCAAGCTGGGCGTTTCATCTCTGAAAGAGGGCACGGAAGAGCGCCGAGTTTCAGTTCTCCCAGTCCTATATATATATAACAAAATCAAAACTTAAATAGTGCGTCTGAAGACTCCGAAAAGCCGCCTTCTCCCGGTTCACCCTCACTCGGCGTGCCTGGAGGATAAATCTGGGTGGGTGTATCGCTCACTTCACTTCGAACAATCGATAGCTTCTTTGAGCTCTGAATACCACGGCTGAACAACAGGATGAATACACTGAGTAAGATTTTGATGAAATTATTTCTTGATTTAATGGGGATCCATTTAATGGATTACGAGAAGTCTTCCAATACCTGTAGTTCGGTAATTGTCTCCTAGCTGGAACACGTCTCACTGCTTCCTTCAGTGAAGTGTCGGGAGGCTCATTTTGTTCTCACCTTTTTCTCCAGTGCATCACAGAAAGCACATTATATTTCTCCCTAGTAGTACAATACATCAATTTTACTTTTACTTTTTTTTAC
>JAYDZG010000024.1:4467000-4477148 GCA_034509265.1 Microcambeva bendego
CTCATTTTGTTCTCACCTTTTTCTCCAGTGCATCACAGAAAACACATTATATTTCTCCCTAGTAGTACAATACATCAATTTTAATGTTTATTTATTTTATTTATTCTCTATTTGTACCATTATATTCTATTTGCTTAGAACTTTTGATTTAGCCCCCAACTACACACACACACACACACACACACACACAAGACAAATTGTTTGTAATTTACTTAACCTTTTACTAGTTCTTGTTAGAAAAAAGAGGGACAATAAAGCATTTGTAATTATATTTATTAAAAATCACTTGTCACTTTATTTCTGAAGGTAGTTCCAGAACTATTTTTTGTGTGTGTGTGAAACACTATGCGATGCACCTTTGTTTGAAGTTGCTCCAGTCGATCTAACATTTGTCTTGCTAATGCAAACAGTGAATTGTCATTGACGTCATGCTTAGCAGGAGCCTGTACAGGGTTTTAATTTTAATCCTCATTTGCGAAACTCACGACTACGTTCCAAATTTTATCTAACAGCAACATCAAATCACTAATCAAATATGAAAGTCTACGGAGTGAATGAATCCAGAATATGATGGAGCAGGGAAGCATCAAAGTAATATCCAAAATGTGAAGAAAGAAAAAAGCCTAAAACTAAAAAACTGTGTGTGAGTGTGTGTGTGTGTGTGTGTGTGTGTGTGGGGGGGGGTGTTCTGGTATCAGCGCCATGCTACACTGAACTAAAAGATTTGTTACATGGTGTTAAACAGTGCTGGATAATGTATGGCACAGCAGTTTAAAAACGCCTTTGGCTGACAGGGAGCAAGGTCAGCAAAAGCTGGCTCCCTTTCCCATCACCACACTCCGGTAATGTGCCAAGGCAAGGACCCGGGGGAAGGTGCCCTAATTAGTGCCTGTGCGGTAGTAAGGTGGGGTCACGGCACTGTCAGGGTTGGGCTGACGTGTCCTTGGGAGCGGCGCGTTGTCACAAAGGAAAGGCCTCGGTGTGAAAAACGGCCAGAGTAAAGACGTTTAATTAAGAGCTGAGGAGTGTGACGTGACAGCTGCAAGGACCCCGGAGGAGACGGCCGGACACTGGATGGACGGCTTGGGGTAGAAGTCATATGGACTTTTCTTTCCAAAGCCTACAAAGCTTAACACTCTTGTCTATAAACACATCATAAATGCCGAGGTCTCGCTGCAGCAAAAAAATGTCTTGATAAACACTACAGTAAAATGCTATATAGAATATTTGTGATTACATACATGTGGGTGCATTGCAGAGCTGGAACTCTCAACCTTCCAAGTCACTAACCCAACGCTCCCTATTGTCCAAAATGTCTCAGTTTTGATTGTTCTGTCCATTAAACAGTCCAGTCCCAAAAGATTTGGTAAACAGCCTGGTAGCTTTTGATGAATGTCATAAAAGTTTCTCATGAGTATCAATGGTTCCCTTTTTTGTAGAGATATGCTGAAATAAATGCTATTAATATTCTACAAGGCTAGTTTACTCTATTATGTATAGTTACATTACAATGATCAGGAATAACATTATGACCATCTTTCTAGTATTGTGTTGGTCATCATTAACTTCTTCAGCAATTCAACCCCACGTGCATCAGTGAGCCTTGGCCACCGATGACTCTTTCACCGGTCCACGGCAGACCGGTAATACCCAACAAGAGCTGCAGTTTTGGAGATGCACTGATCTGGTCGTTTAGCCAGTACTTTGACCCTAGTCATTTTTCCTGAGGACAAAATGTTCACTTGCAGCGTAATATATCCCATTCACTAACAGTTGCAGTGATGAAGAGATAAACAGTGTTATTCCCTTTACCTGTCATAGTTCATATGGTATACACCATTCTATTCAGATATGCAAAGGGTATTTATATTCATATATACATTTGCAGGACATCTATTTATATGTATATTTCTATATATGTAACTACAGTATATGCACACTTACTCACACATTAGCTCCTCTGCAGGGCTCATAACTGTTCTCTATTTTAATATTTTATACTGCCCGCCTCTTTTGTATTATCTTTTCAATTGTTTAACTACTTGTTAATCGTTTGTGTGCTGGCTGGTCAGTTAAATATATCACACATAGTATGGGGTACATACTCTCACCAAGACGAATTCCTTGTGTAAGTGTAAATGATTCTTATTTACAGTGTCTGATGAGCTAAACGGGTTGATTAAGAAACCCAGGAGTGACCCGGATGCTATTTAATTCCTTTAAATGACTGTCTTATAGAACCTATTTAATGTTTTCGTGTGAGATTGTGATCGTTTTATTATTTTAGACAGCTAGCTGAATAAGTCTGGCAGAAACAGGTTACAGCTCAAGGTTGTAGTTTTATGACTTGTTTCCCAGTAAACAATGAAACTTTCTCATTCATCTGAATTCTAATGAATTATGTATCAGCAAAGTATGACATATAGTGTAAGTCACCTCTATATATCTTCAAGTCTGGGATCCGGGTTTATCACTATTTAGCCATCTAACTCAGCAAATAGATGATACACGATCGAGTCTCTTCTGGAACTAAAGCTTGATAAGATTACCTGATAAGGAAAATGAATTATGCATCGTGCAGTAATATAACCTCTGAATGGCAAACCCCCAGCAGGCCTTCAGCCAATCAGCTCCTGATTTGGTAAACAAGAAGTGGAGCTGAAGGCTTCCTCTCTGAGGAATAAAGGGCAGAATAAAACCCAGCTGACATAAATGTGGACGCATTGTTCTTAGGCTGAGGATTTTCTTCAAGATTTTCTCTTTATTATTGCAGTCTTGTAATCAGGAGTGAAACAATAGAATAATTTATTTAGCTGATGTGAAAATACCCAGAAACCCAACCCAGATACATTACAGGTTAATTGTTCTTTCAGAATACACACTCCTGAAGGGACTCACTGTTCTGTTCTTTAGGGGTTTGTGCATCCTAGTGGCTATTCAGGAGCCCAGACTACCGCTGGCACTGGCAAACCGGAGAGTTCAGACTCTCTGCGCTAGTGTGCTAGTGTAAAATCCTGCTGTTCCACCTTGTCTGTATTACCTTTGCTTTATATTATTTAGTGTCACGGTGGGTCTGATTCACTAGGACATTCCCAATTTGGGATAGTTCTTTGGGACAATGTCTATCGGAAAAAGTGCTATCCAAATAAAAATGAATTGACTAGGTAGGAAAGGTAAGAAACATCTTGGACATCTCGCCAGTCATTCACAAGGCAAACACCCCCTTCACAATCACACACATATTGACATTTTCGGCAGTTAGCCAACGCTTCTATTCAAAGAGGATGGCAGGGGTGAACCAATGATTATCTGGTCCAGTACAATAGCCACTAGGCTACATTTGCCCTGGCTGCCACACAGTTACATATACACAATCACAATCAAGTCTTGAACTGTGGAAGGAAACCAGACTATCTGTAAGAAACCTTTTGCCAGTATGCAAATGTTACCAAATTCGTATACAAATTAAGCAATGGCGTCACTTTGAGACTTTTATGACAGCCAATAACTCAGAAGCCAGAAACCTCAGATGACCCCCATCACATTGTGCCTGGGAACATATCACAGACAAATCCGCCGCCCTCCTGACCATAACGCTCGTGTCACTCTGAACAGCCTACAGGTCCGTGTCCGTGTCCCCGGCTTCATGGTCCCGCACTTAGCCGAAATCAGAGTCTCCAAGAAAGCTGGGAGATTCCAGCATGAATATTTATGTATCGATAAACAGCCGTAAATCTGCCGAGCTCACAGTGTCGTGTTTGACATGTTTGGCGGTGGCGTGGCTGAGGGAACACGTCGGCTGAAGCTGCAACCATCATCAGCACCAGGGATGTGTGACAGCTGGAGCCTAAGGGGAACTCGTCTCCCATCAATCACTCACCCACCACATGCCACCGCTCCCGTGCCCGCTTGATGGGTGTACGTCTGCAATCAGGGACACATCTACAGTGTAAACACAGCCACAATTACCTGGACAAATTCATGGTGTTACTGTTCGGAGGAGCTATGGATCTGTGTTCTGTTTACTGAAAATACAGTAGAACTGTAAAAAGAATATTGGAAAGTCGTCATTCATTCACAGAACTGGACTGAATCAGACACAGTGCTGGATTTGAGGCATAAACTTTTCATTTAAGCTCTCACCATCACAAGTCTATTGGGTTCAGGTTGCAGCTTTGACAAGGAACCTCAAAACCTCGTCCCAATTCTTTAAAAATATTCATCTTCACATGGATATGTCATTATGTTAATCTAATGGGATTTTATTAATATGTAACTTGCACTCTGGCAACCTAACGTTGGCTGGGACAAATCCTCTCTGTGCTTGTGAAACCAGAGAAGCAGGCATGTCTCAATTCTTAACAATGCTGAATCCTGAGGTGCCTTAATTCAAGCATACAGTGTGGCAGAATAGCATTGATTTCTCTTTAATTTCCTTCAGGATCAATAAACTATCTGTCTGTCTGTCTATCATTAATTCTTATAAATGTGTACAACTGGGATTTTTGGACATGGGTCATTCCTATGAAATGTATGTCGCAAAACAGTCTTACTGACCATGAACTGCTGGCCAGCATAAATCCTCTCCAACACATCACACGACACCCTCTGAATTCCTCCACAGATTGTCCCAGCATATCTCATAGAGTCCTAGATCCTGATCTTACCATTTCTTTACAGATCAAAACCTGTTGGGTTTCCTGGACACTTATCACAGTCCGGAACATCTGGTCTCACTGTTTTGGTGTGCTGGAACTGGTGACGCTAACAGACTTTCAACCTTACCAAATACCATTAGGATGAAGTGCCTAACTTCAAAAATGTCGGTGTGAAATTCTAGTCAGCTAAGTAGGCACGGTTCTAATAAAACACCACATTTACACTTAGTATAAGTAAATAAAATATATAACCACTTACAATTAAGAGACCTTGGCAGGCAGCATTTGAAGCATCATGTAATTTAAACAGATTTCTTCTCTGGGACTCGTATGATGTAAAATGCACCTATGAACAGAACTAAGTATGTTTCAAGACAGACCCATTTAATATCACTTTAATATAAAACGCTGTAGTGGTCCGTCTGTCATCGCTATAGATTTTCTGAGAGAGGAGTGACACACGGTGGTTTAGTGTGTAGCACTTTCGCCTCACAGCAAGAAGGTCCTGGGTTCGATCCCCGGGTGGGGCGATCTCGGTCCTGTCTGTGTTGAGATTCCATGTTCTCCCTGTGTTCGTGTGGGTTTCCTCCGGGTACTCCGGTTTCCTCCGACAGTCCAAAGACATACTACCAGGTCGATAAGACACACTGAATTGTCCTGTAGGGACCTGCGATGAACCGGCACCCCATCCAGGGTGTTACCGTGTGCCTTGCGCCCCTACCGACCCTAATTAGGATAAGTGATTAAAGAAAAGGAAATGATGAAGATATAATGTACATCATGTATGTGACAAGACTTCGCCCCTCTTAGGTTGGATACCTTAACAGCAATGCACCCGATTCTAATGCCCTCTCGGCAAAACCGATCACGTCCACGCTTACCTACATCTGTCACGATATCGCATCATAAAACAAGCTGTTCTTAATCAGACCTCAGCCAGGAGGCCACAGCACAGAGCTGTAGAGCGGGAATGCTTCTGTCCCACAGAAAGGATGCTGAGCCTTCCAATTGATTTTCAGACCTGACTGCTTTCCACTATGATTATTGTCATAGCAGGAGATTATATGTAGCCGAGCCCTGGGATATAGATTCAGCGGAGAGGAACAAATGTTGACCTTTACAGCCTGCAGATGGAAAACTTGACATTTGCGGCAATGCAAATAACAAGAACTTGAAAAACGCTGCAAGGAAATCCGAGCTTGATCGTGTACATTTGTATTGTGTTATTGCCAACAACTACATCTATTTACTCTCAGACAGGAACATATATGGTTCTATTTTTATTATCTGAAACGTTCTACACGGAGCTTATTGTGAGTAAACTGTGTTGACATGGAGGTATTTTTGTCTGCGCGCCGTGCTAGCCGCTTGAAAAAAACAAACTTTTTTATACACAAGTCAATATCTTATTTCTAGAACCTTCCCCCTCCTGTGAAAGGTATGATTTGTGGGTAAAAGTGATTTTGTACTATTTAAGAAGAATGCACTGTGTTCCGTATTAAAGCCCCGCTATACTAAAAGGGCGGTACGGTGGCTTAGTGTGTAGCACTGTCGCCTCACAGCGAGAAGGTCCTGGGTTCGATCCCCGGGTGGGGCGATCTGGGTCCTTTCTGTGTGGAGTTTGCATGTTCTCCCCGTGTCCACGTGGGTTTCCTCCGGGGACTCCGGCTTTCTCCCACAGTCCAAAGACATGCTACCAGGTTAATTGGAGACACTGATTTGTCCTGTAGGTACCTGTGATGTACTGGCGCCCCATACCTGTTGAAGAGCTGGGATAGGCTCCAGCACTCCTCCCCGACCCTAATTAGGATAAGGGGTTAAAGAAAATGAACTGAACTGAACAAGAGACAACAACTACAAATACCGGAACTATTAAATACATTTTCAACCAAGACTTCCTAGCAAGAACAAAAATTAAAGCAAATGATAGAGATAAAACTAAAAGCTAATTATCTCATTTTTCACGTGCAGCTGGATGGGTTTTAGTTCCATAATCAGTCTGTTCCTGGTACAGTGGACCACTTCTTTTCACCTGTCAGTATTGCGACAGGTCGGTCTTACATCCGTGAATCAAGTGTCTCTTGTGTGGATGCCTCAACCAGCCAGCAGAGGTCGCAGTTGAGTCTGTGCTTGGCTTGGCTACAGAACAGCTAGGATTCAAGATCAAGCTCTCAAGCTTAAAAACACAGCATCAATAGTCCTGGGACAGTTGTTGGGCAACCAGTACATAGTGAAATCACAGAGTGCCTTTTTGAACCCGCAGTGCCCATTCTAACTCCTTTCCAGCTTCAAAAGCTCACACATTTGGTGAACCGGCATCAAATCTCTTCATCAAAGCAACGGAAGGAAAGATTGACCAGTCTGACAAATCCGTGTGTGTGTTTAACCCCAGTACAGAGAGATAATCTTACCAGTTAAAGAGCCCAATATCCTCCTTCAGATGTCCTGTAGCGTCCATGTCCCGACGGGTAGATCTGTTTCGACAACCTTAATGACACACACCTGTGTCAATTTTGCGTCCCTCTATAGTCCTACACACAAAATTATGTTTACTGTACACACATCATAGAGCCACCAGTCTCACCGTGACCCGAAATGAATGAAATGAACATTTAAATCTTCGTAAATGCCCTCGCACACACTTTCACACATGCAGACGATAAACGAGACGCTTTGTGAAGTGTGAAAATATTTAGCTGACTGTTTATGTGTTTTATTAATGACCGGGTGCTTCCTCTCTCTGTCTCTAAGATCAGCGTACGACACATTTATTATTCTATATCTCTTTCGGATAAGTAAGGTCACGGTATGATTTTATTTGCAAACATATTTGTACATTGAGGCGAGAATACCATTCATTATGTCATTAGCTATTATTTATTCTTTTTTTTATCCCTGTCAGGGTTTGCCGTGGGTCAGACCCTGCGTACGATCTCGAGGTGGGATGGTGGGATGGTCCGGGTCCTTACTGTGTAGAGTGTGCATGTTCTCATCGGGTCTGTGTGGGCTTCCAGTTTCCTTATCCAGTCAAAAAAAAGCAGTCAGGTTAATTGGAGACACTGAATTGTCCTATAGATACCCGGCCACTAGGGTGGATAAATAGCAACGGTTTGGCCTGGAAGGCCATTCGGTGTAAAAAAACTATGCCGGGTCAGTAATGAGGATCAATATCTGCCATGCCAACTCCTACCAGGAGCTGCAGAAGGAGAAGAAGAGGAAGGGGTGGTTGGATCGTCTGCCTACTCGGTCAGCATAGGGCGATTCAATGTGAATATAATACAGAAGCATTTGGTTTTACTTCTCTTTTTCTTTCACAAATAAGGACGTGAAGAATAAGAGGAATCCACGCCTGGTCCCTTACGTCCTCCTGGACGAGAGAACCAAGAAATCCAACAAAGACAGTCTTCGAGAAGCCGTGAGAACATTGTTGGGCTACGGATACAACCTGGAGGCTCCCGACCAAGATCACGGTAGATATATTATATAACACAAAAAAAAAACACTTTATAAGGTAATTCTTCAAATCGCAATCTGACGTAAAGCCTCCGCTAGGGGGCATTTGTGTGCAAGTTCATTTCATGTTTGTGTGCCACCTGAGTGAACCTCGCTCCTCTCCAGTACATAATATCAAGTTGAAATCTGGAACAATCTTCAGGCACAAAGGGCCAGGCAGCAAGGCATCATGCTTTCGTTCCTAGTAAATGATCATTTAGCACCACACATTCAGGCTAAAACACATTTTATTTAGTAACTGGGTTTCCATTCAAAGGTTTCACAAGTGTAACGTGCATTTATGAGCTATTGGCAAAAAAAAAATGTCATCAACTAGAGTTATGCGAAACCTTTAGATGATGTGTCAACGAGCTGCCGAGAAATGAGAAAGATTATATTTACAACCACACTGTATTTTAATAACATCAAAACTAATGATACATGACGTCGTTATGAGCTTACCAACATTTCCACCTAGTTCAAGCGTGAACACTACTTTGCGAATTATCGTTTATTTATCTGAACAATGAATGCCGTTTTATTTCTGAGGTAAGTGAAAACTATGCTGGATTCACATTTTGCGTTAAAAAATCCCTAAAATTAGCGCCAGCACCTTCTGCCGGGGAAGTGAATATCGATTTATCTTAAACGATTCATATCGTGCCACAAAGTGAATCGATCATTTTATTTTTCATTTTTATTGAGGAACATTTTTCACACACGGAAGTACAGGGGCAGGACAAAAGCAGTAATTAGGAAAATAATAATAATAAAATAATAGAAGGGTGGCACTTGACGTTATGGGGTGGGCAGAAAAGCCTCTTAAAGTTCCCGGTTATTAACTACAATTTCCTTGAATCGGTTTATCATAAGCTTGTTGATAAATGCTCCACTTCTTTACGATCCTCTGTAATATGTATATGTAATCGATAATTTATGAGCATTTTAGAGCAGTCCAGTTCTGGATGTGATGTGTACAAACAGGAGCACCCTGTGAACCACTGGTGGCCGTTTTATAAGTGCCTCGGTACTCTGTTTTGATTTCCTGTCTCACTGAGTTACGTGATCGCTTTCATTTTATGGCAGGTTTAGATTTACGAGTCTGTAAGATGAGTTGCGATATTTATACCTTCATGGCCGAAGTTGCAGCTACAGATTTTATTTTGACCATAAACAAGCCGTGTATTTGGTGACCCATACAAACCTTTTGATATGTACTATTGCTATTTTAGATGTTATACTTATCTAAGTAAATAATGGCTAGGATAAGACCCGAAGCGGTGCTCACATGTAGCCTTTTATGCGTAACCACAGACAGTGGTAGAAAGATGACTAAGCCATGAATCGCGTGCAGTAGAACTGATCATATAATTGATGATAGAAGGTCGACTGCTTTGATGAAACCCATATTTTGCCAAAATCACAATTTAATCCCAGATACCGCAGGACAACTCGAAGCCTAGTGAGCTGCCTTGCTGTCTACTGCCTACCTGGGCAGCTGCCTAACTAGACAGGATTCCATTAAGACATTGACTTATATAGGAACATTGACTCTTATGGCCAATAATTTAACATGGCTCACTATGGAGCGTTTTAATGTCCCTGATGCCAAACAAAACATCACAACTGCAAAAATAAAAGGTCGAACATTAACATCATTAACAAGTATGTCAACCATTTAAAATTAAATGGTGGTTTTGGGTAGAAAAGGATCTTAGACAAGATTGATGGGAGAACAAGCCCAGTTCTCTAAGCGATCAAAGTGTGCGCACTGACGACGCGGCAATGCAATGAAACGTATCTAGCGTTCTCATTGGTGGTTCGACTCGTCACTCACTGACAGTCAGGCAACGATTCTTGAGACATTCAGCAGTTTTAAAATCTGATTTTACTTAGGGTAAGTTGTTGAGTAGTTCACACAGAGTTGCTTCTGCGCCGGCAAAGTCGTGTAGTGCGAACTAAGCATTACTAAGCTAACACAGTTAACATCGGGCCATT
>JAYDZG010000024.1:4580624-4593683 GCA_034509265.1 Microcambeva bendego
TCCACACAGAAAGGACCGAGATCGCCCCACCCGGGGATCGAACCCAGGACCTTCTCGCTGTGAGGTGACAGTGCTACACACTAAGCCTGAATCGTCCCTTACAATAGGATAAATCAGTGATAAAACGACTACATATGGTGGACAAGAAGGGGTAAAATATGTAAATCTTTTCTGTTTGCATTTTTAAAATCTCCACACAAACACTTGATTGCTCATCGTAAGAAAAAAAAATCAAATATACTTTAAAATTCTCCTTCTTCCGAGCATGAAATATTTTATGTGCTGAGACAGTGGATTTCTGGCATGCAGAACTCAATAGATGGAGCTAATTTAACCTCACCATTCCCTTGGGCTTCACTCTTAATGCTCAAGTTTTTTCATTTCATTTCTTCAAGAGGATGTTGAAAACCATCCGCAAGCCTTTAAACGCAGGAAGAAGTAAATCTGGTTTAATATCTAATCACAGAGATCCCGGGAGAGGTCGCTGTAAGAAGTTTATGCCTTTCAGCCAGAGATATTGCGTTTGGAGTTCTGATCATGGAGGAAAATAGATTTAAAGGCCATTATATTATCTGTAGAATCTGGATAATTGTTAACCTGAATGTATTCTAGCGTGTTCGGTCAGGGGGTGTTGGTTCAATTCGGGGATGATTTAGTCATCCAGTTTTTCAGAGTGCATTTTTAACACTTGAACGTATAGCCAAAGGTTCTGCGATGGATTGGAGACCAGTATTATTTAGTTTGTGTGCTATAAATCTGAACCCAAACCTGTTGGACCTTCTCGAACCCGTGTTTGCTCCATGGATGCTCCGTCATGCGTCCTCCAGCAGCCGTGAGATTCCCTGCAGTAATCACGGCTCCAGATACCCGTGAGGACCTTATTGAGACACGCCGAACCCGTCTAGATGCTGTGATGATGTGACTCGTCAGTATAGTTTAGTGTTATTGCAATACAAAATAGTTTACACGAAAGCAGAGGTGGAATAATAAAAATAATCATGTTATTCTGTATGTAGTCAAACAAGCTGCAAAAAACAAATGACCTATTAGTGATTTATTAAAATGTACAGTTGTTAATGAGTATTTGCACAGTTAACGCGAAAAACCAATTAAACTGTGCTTAGCGCTGATATAAAATATCTCTTATGCTAAAATAATTTAAAAAATCATGCAATAAATGGTAAACTGGTTTTACTGTTAACTCCTAGATATACGATGGCTTATTAAACGATACAAGCTTTAGTATTAAATATTAAAAAAACATTGAAGGACAAGGCAAACGTAGGGTTTTAAAACCTAGCATAAGCTGCGGTAAAAGAAAATCCCAGCTGCACTCGGAACACCACTGATTTGGGTGTACTAAAAATGTAAATAGGAAGACATGGAACAAACTCTTCGTTATTGGCAGTGTTCGACTCTCCCTCAACCACCCAATATATAAACAAATCTGGAATCGCACCAGTTAACACGTGACAGCTTGATAAAGACAGGACGTCAAGTGTAAGCTCTCCGGGAGTACAGTTAGAGTTTTATGATTCAGTGATTCAGACGCCAGTGACAGCTTACAGATGGTAAGGCAAGTTGTACTTTAATTAGAACACATCACTGATAGCTTATGATATGGATACCTAGAGAATGACAGTGACACAGTAAAACATATAAGTGCTATTAGCATAAATTAAACAAAGAACGAAAGAAAGAAAAAAAAAAACAGCATTGACCGAGTTCCGCAAGCTACAATTCTAAATGAAGCAACGACTGTGATTAAAAAAAATAAAAAAGTACAGTATGATACTGCTTTAGGTATTTATCCGTGTTTTTAAGGTATTTCGTTTATTTTGAAGGTGCAGTATTTGATTCATTTCGAATTGCTGAAATATTTGGGTAAGAAAATACTCACTGTATGGCTGTGATTCTGGAGTTTCGTAACCAGTTCCATGGTATTAGCTGCCTCAACAGACCAAAAAGTGCTATTAATATTAATATTTATTGACATTTTTCTTTTTCACAATTAAATATATTTAAGTGGGGCTTACTGTTATGCAAAAAAGTGCCATGGAAAAAGAAAAACAGTTTAAAAAACAAATGTAAAGTTAATGAGAGATGAAAACCACACTCATACATTACATACACTATAACCAAAGCTATGTTGACACCTGTACTTAAGATCCATCTCCGATGATCCTCGATACCTCATATGTGCTTATTCTCTTCCCTAGGGCAGATGGGATCCTTAAGCAAGATGATCGGACACATGGATACTAATGTCCAGCATCACTTGAAAGAGCATAACCAAGACAGACCCTGGCCCCCTAGTTACCCGGACTTGAACCCAAATGAGCATCTGTGGGACCACGTCAATGGACCTCACACACCCTCCAAAAGCTGTTTGATGCACTTAAATCAGCATGGCTCCTGATATCTGTGAGAACTTACCAGGACCTTACATGGTGGCTACTCTTGAAAATATGATCTCACAAAGAGTCAAGAGTCAAGTCACTGGAAGTACAAGTCAGTGTCCACATACTCTGGTTCATATAGTGTACATGATGGAAATAACACGGTTAAAAACAGACCAGTACACACATGAAGAAATCTCCTCTTGACTACTTTAAACACTTCCGTCTTAGTTAATTACACGGCTGAGTAGCCTGGAAAAATGCACGTTCTCATTGAAAAGATAATAAACGAAGAATACATTTACAGTATAGTCACATACATACAGAGATCAGGAATCATTTCGACGGAACGCATACATTATGTAATTTACACAACCATTTCAATCATTACTTTTGCGACATTCAGTATGTTGCAGCTCCATTGTGCCATATCAGCAGCTTCAAAACTACTGGTGCATCATCCATCTTTTAAAGCCAAAAAAAAACTTTTCCTGGTTGGCTTTGGAATTCCAAAGAGAATTTTGGGAGACTCGTGATTAATACAAAATAAAGCTATAATAAAAATTGAAATTCGGCCCCCAGGATTTCACCTGAGTAGCTTATTCAAACTTGTATCCCATACAAATGGATGACACACTGAAAGACATCAATACACTTGTATTTTAACAGCATTGCTGTACTCTAAGCAAAGCATGCATGACAATCCATGGACAGATCGCTCAGAGCCTCCTGGTTTTTCTTTCTTCTGCTGTTGTTGTTTTTCCGACATAACCTCGTGTTGTTAAAATGGCAAGATACGTCCCTTCCGTTGTCGGGTGGCGAGCGTACAAAATGAACCAACAAGCAACAGTTGCAATTTGTAAGAAATGAACACACGGCAACTTAAAAAGATAAAAGTGATGGAGGGATCGACACCAGTTAAAATATATAGTTTCACCAGTTTTGCGGAGCCACATGTGATGCACATGTGCCCTGTAAATATAGAAGTTTATAAGATAAAAACAATTTTAATTAAAACAGCGTGAAGCCCCAAAACTCATACTACTTTTTAAAAATGTATTCCAAACTAAAACACTGCCACCTGTTAAGTATGTAGTATGACATTTGGGACACAACCAAGACAAGACTGTCGTTACCAGGGATAGCAGTCTTCCCTTTGAGCAGCTGTATCTGGTTGAGGCATGAAGAGAATAGCTCAGTCGTCCGTATGTGTTGAGGCTTTCTGAAAGTACCCATCGCTGGCCAGTGTAAAGATGTGTTCAGGGATTTCACACGTCGAAGGAGCCGTGTGCTAGCTTGCAGCCCTGCTCGGCCAGTCAGCGTGATGTCAAACTAGCAGCTGAGTCAACAGGATTGGTGCTTTGCCATCTGGGCTTGGTTTCTCTAAGATCTGCAACATTACGATAATGACTGATGATGCTTCATGTAGTTTAAAAAGCTAAAAATGGTCAAGAAACCATTTATCTTACTCCGGAAACATAGGCTCTGTTAACTTTACAGTAGATCCCAGTAAAGAGTCATTTGTGTTCAACTATTCCTGGATGAACTCATGATCTAAAGCATTTAAACAGTCCCCCTTGAGGCATCCGAGTCTGTACATCCTTCCTGATAAGTGAAACTTAATTAGTGGGGAAGATTTTCGGTATAGTTCCCCACCAGTGGCAGTATTTGCTGTATAGTAAAGCAGCATCGAATGGTGCCTCAAAGACGAGGATGTTACATTGCTGAGAGCTACAAGTCTCATTAGCAGCCTTTAAAATACATGATGTTACAGTGCGTATTCATAAACTCTTTCCTGTAAGATTAAATATGACACATCCGCATTCAGTGCAGAAGTGTTGCATTGTGTCCATGCATAGCACATTAGTACCTTTAAACCACAAGTTCAGCCTCAGTGTACTCGACACAGGTTTGCTGACTTTGGCCATGAGACAAAACCGATCATGTGGGTCACGCAAACGACCCTTACGACCAATAGAGTGTACAAACCTTGATAGAGTCCAATGACAATCCAACATAAAAAAAAACAGTTCCGAGTTCGGTAGGCAAGGCGACCGATGATTGTCAAACAACTCTTGTTTCCATCTTCAGGGGAACGCTCCTGGAGAAATGTGTACTGGGCAAACATGACACATAGATGTTTCAGGGTCTGAGTACAAGGTGAATGGAAGGACTCTAAAGACCAATCCAATGATGTATAGATTAGGTTCTGAATGGGGAGAAAGCAGGAGCAGAACAGTGCTGAGTAAGGTTTCCAAGGTTCAATCTTAGCCCCTCAGGATGATGACATTTGGGGCTTGCAGCAGGACTGGGCTGAAAGAATGCAAAATGTGGCATCTAGTGTCATCATCTTTGTAGATAATAATAGCTGGACATAGTATCAGTCTGGGAGGTCTAGTAGCTATTTTGTTCAACCCTATTATCTGCCAAAACTGAGAACCAAGACCCCTGATCAAGAAGAAACATTAACAATGACCTCAGCTTCCTTTTCAGTCAGGTAGGACAAAAAATGTGTGACAAAACTGATATTACTTCGCAATCTAAGCACTTCTACAAATTGGTTGCCAATTCCTACCTGACAGCTACTAATTTAATTTAAAAGTGAGGACTATTATTTTTGCTTTCCATCTTTCTTTAAAGCGGCAGCTAATGCAATAGTTATCCATTTTGTACACATCTTACAAATGACCCAGATTGTCTAGTGTCACTTTGGTTGACAGAGAAGAAAAACTTGCTTCCACGGAGATCCAAAGAGGGGGTATATTTGATTTGCTATGGCATCTTCAAAACTCTTAGTCACAATCTAAAAAAGATAAAATGGATTCCATACAATTCCGGGTCAAGTTTCCACATTGTCCTCTATCTCAAATTCCCTTGGTACTTGGTATTGGTCAAATATACATCTAGTTGTTTCTTCATTGTGTTGATATTTCAAATGGTCATCCTCAAAAATGCTGCACAGACCTTAGCAGGAACGTCTTATCCCCCTCCCACTGGAACAACAAATGTATTCCAAACTAGACATTGATGCGCAAAGGAAGCTATATCTAAGTATCATGTCTATTCTCTAGATGCCCTTACTGCCCAGCTAAATTAACCTTTGTTGCTGTAAGCCCTGTACTGTGCCCCAATCTCCCCTCCCAGCCTTCAGACTCACACCTGGCTGACCCGACTGCCCTGCCTTATCTCTGGCCAGCGGAACGGCCACATGATAACCAGTACTCATTCCAGCTAAGCTCTCTCTCTCAACACGCTCTACTTACGACAACACACACACACACACACACACACACACACACATACACCCACAGGTGCCCTACCTGGATCATGACTTTTTAAAATAATTTTCCATCAAAGTCTTGCCTCAAATATTTCTTTTTGATTTTCATTTTCTATTTAAGAAGAAAGGACATAAAAAGACACAGTATAAAAGACTAGATGAGAAAGATTAATTGTCTGTGGAGTTCAACCATGCACATTATACATTCAGGTATGGTATGCCTTAGATATCAAACTTCTAAGCCGTTGAAAGTCGCGAGTGAAGCTGCGCTTTATGGTCATCAGGCAAGGACGTCGCTCCTATTGTGCCTGATGAACCTAGAGGCTCGTCAGCCAATCAGTCAGGCTTAATGAGAAACGCGTAGCAGGTGCTCAGCTGTGAAGCAATCTTGGGATGCGAACATGAAACCAAAAAAATTCAATTGGCTTAGTAGACGGGCGGGCTTTGCCGTGGTTAGAAAACATGCTGAAAAGGCCATCATGCAGAAAGTAAGTTGAGCTCTCCATCACTGTACATGCAGTCTCTTTTTTCATATTCAAACTAAGTTTTTTCCATCCCATGCAAGAAAATAATATGAATTAAACCATTATTGGCAGATCGCTAAAAATGTGTTCTTGTGCAGTTTACAACTACTGTTCTGTTTCCAATAACATCTGACGAGGCTGTGTATTTATATCTATACATGGCAGTGATGAGATGTCAGAGCTTCTGTGCGTCTTTTAAATCCTTGGATTTCTCCAGCTCCCATTTTTAAAGCACCTACATGGTAAAGAGTAAACGGCAGGGCAGTGCTGTACTGAAGTGTCTTCATAAGCCAGATGAGAGACAGACAGGAAAGATGATGATGATGATCACTTCTGAGAGAATAGGGCTCCGATGGTGACTCCTGCTGCCCCTAGTGCAGCCAGACCAAACACTGTCTTTAGATATGGCCAAGGGTGGAACACCGAGGCTCTTTGCTGACTGTAAAGCTCCACAAAGGCATCCTGTGGGACAGACAGAAACAAATATTTTATATATAATCCATACCGTCATCAACATCTTTGATAGTAAACATGGTGTCTGCGTAGTGCTGGGTCAGAATATCGTCGTTTACTTTTTATATGTACAGTACATATATGTATATATTTACTGCTACATTTAGAAAAAAATATTATTATTATCGAACATTTTTAATGATTCGGTTACAAATATAAAGAAACAGTTTATGTATATTCTTTATCAGCCCTAGCCAGCACAATATTTGTTGAGGATAATGGTAGTGCAACACTCCTTTGAGGGGCCTAGGGATCCCCTGATCCCTTTCTACTACTCCCAACGTTCACACTTTCATAGACCATTCACTTCACATCTGTGCATTCCCAGAAGGCCTCCATCCAGCCTAGCGAAGAACCGAGGGACGGAGGGTGGCAAAAACAGATGGAGACAAAGGGATTGAGTATTCTGAGTACGCAACCATGAACAGATTTTGTGACAATAATACAGGAAAATGTTTCTTACAGGACATGAACACACTCACTGAGCACTTTATTAGGTACGCCTGTTTTAAAAGCTACTTAAATAAATGGAATCATACATTTTGTGCTTAAACAATTACTAATCATAGCCCATCTGTTGCTCTGTGCATTATGCTACCCTGATGTATCCTATTTATGCGTATGACGATGGAAAAAGGACCCCCCTAGGACCTACACTGACTGGATGATGTAATGATGGACCACAGACATGGTAATAACGTGGTGTATGGTGTTGCTCGGCAATAAAAGTATCAGGTGAAGCTGTGTTGAGGGGTTTTACAGTTCAAACATACAGGTTGCTGTTTTTGACGCATTTTATTCCTTTCATCCAGTTGAACGTGTCAAGCTTCGATTCTATTAAAGCCTCCAACATGTGGACAGTTTCCATATGCATTTTGTCACCTACACTTGATGAGTGTGTATGCAGATCAGCACAGTGTACAGAGACACACCCTGATCAAGACACTCATTACCTGACATGCTAATACCAGGACCACACACACTACCACGTCATTATCATGTAAGTTTTACATCGTAGTGCTGAGAAAAAAAAATTGGCCACTGGGACACCTATAGGAGTTCCTTTTGATTGATTTTTAATTTTACAAATAAATAGACGGCCTACAGTCAGTTTTTGCATACCAACAAAGTTCATCTATATAGTAGGACTATCTTCTAACTAATGAATGAATGTACAATCCAAAGAGGACTACATGACGAGGGGAACAGTGAGCGTTTCCTAGCATTTATTAGAAGTGGTTCATTACTTACTGAAATAAATCTAAAGTCTTATTTAACTGCACTCATTAAAACAATTGGTAAGAATACAGAACAAAAACCTTAAGTTGATCCTAAATATGCAGCTAAAATCCAAGAATGAACAAAAACAACTTCCGCTTTGAAACAGAAGCTGCTGGGACATGGGTGGCACTGCATAGTCTACAGTTTTTCAAATCGCAATGGGTTTATAGGATACCAGCCAAGAAAGAAACCCTTCTGCTTCTGCTTTTTCCTACCCTCAGATCAGCGGCAAACATCCTTCAAGCTTAACGATGGTGCTTTTGGCAGTGTGCAGTACACATCAGAGTTTGTTAGGAGCAATTTGACAATCGTTTTGTTCTCAACTCATGTTTCCTTCGCTTTCGTGTCCTGCAGCATCTCACGGTGAGCTTGAAAAACCACAAGGCTAAACTCGGCACACTCCAGCCAAAACCTGCAGCATGTTTCCCTACATCCTCCTCCCACTGTGTAGCCCAAATATCACGATTTATCAAGGCATAAAGCACAAAGAAAAAGCCAAGTTCATCATCGCTTCCTGCTCATTGGACCATTTAGAAGGAAATAATGAGCCTTTCCCCCAGAGAAGTGACTGGAAATTAATAGCTGAAAAGTCCCTATTAAATATTCGAAAACAACATTAATAAATAAATCATCTCAAAGAGGACCATTCCTAGAAAACCAGAAATATCAGTTTCCAAAAAAAAGTGAATTTGTTAGTTTGAAAATATACCACAGCTACATTAAACTGGTGAAGAAAGATTTATAATGTCATTTAACACTGTAGCATGGTCTATTAATTTCTTTTAAAACTATAGCTACTGAGTTGTCATACTCATAGTTTTGGTCAGAATTAGTTCACACGTCAAAGTAATAGCCAAATTCCTCAAAACTGTTACAAGAATTTCACAACTCAGAACTTGAAGATGTTATTATTAATAGTATGAATAATTTATTCACAGAAAAAGAAGCTGCTAAAAGATAGGTAGCAATGGTCAATCAAGTGAGTTTTCCTTTACATAAAGTGTTAAGACAATTTGTCAATGATGGTGCTGTGAAGTTTCTTTCTTACAACCTTCAACCTGACAAAGTTATTAAGCTCACTGGACTTTAAACACTGATGACTATCAGTTCCAAAAGTTCCCAATTCATTGTAGAGCTTGTTGGTGGTTCATATATAATATCCATCCATTCTGGGGTCAGTGGTGATATGACAGATGGGGTTTGTTCCTGAACTTGGTAAAACACCAGCATTAGATGTCTAAGCTGTCAAGTTACAAGGTGCATTTTCCCCTAAAGGTTTTCATATAACTGGAACAAGAAAATAATTAAAAAAGTATAAGCAGTTACACCTCAGGACGGAAACTCAAAAGAAATATAAATCGCTATAATCTTAAAGGAACCTAATTATAATTAAACTAATTGTCTAAATGTATAACACCTCATAATAATTTGCTAAAGGCCTCGTAACATAAAAAAAACAATTTCAAACTCAAATGGTAAAAGTTATTTTTTTTTTTATTAATATTAAATAGGAGTTTAATTCCATTAATTTATTCACAGAAAAGGGTGGCGCCATTTCCACCCACAGTACAAAGACATGCATGTGATGTGAATTAAAGATAAAAATTGTCCATGGCTGCCCAAGCCTTGATTTGATGAATCTCGTGTTATGAGTATCTGTCATGAAATGTCAGAAAAGGAGCATTTCCACTGACATGTGCAATTATTTCAATGTACATAATGTTCAACTTCAACTGTAGGTGGGGCTGTAGAGTTCCTGTTCTTATTCACTGTCCCTGAGAAAGTATCTGGACATATTCTTACTTATGTCCCATGGACCATCCCATATAGGATTAAATGTAGAATGATACTTCATAACATATAATGAGTTTGTATTAGATTGTCATAGTGCATTCATAATGCAAGTCTGCATATTTACAGTGTGCAATGAAATGGTCAGTGAATACTCTGGATGACTAGATGGCTAGTCAGGCACACGGATGTCCGGTATCATAACAACCACCAGGATGATGCTTATCATAATGATGTGTGGGTGCATCAAACAGCCCTGTGGAAAGGGAAGAATGTTTAATGCTTAATGTTTAATTCTTGGAATTAATGTTACAGAACTTCAAGAGTTTGAGAGGCTTTGTCTTTTCAGGTAGAAGTTCCTCTAGGACAAGGGTGCAACACAGAAACTCTAGAATTTGACCTAATTTCAGACTGAAGAAACTCAGGTGGTCTTCAAAGAGCCATTCAACATCTCGTAGAAGGTCACATTAAGTGAGCAAGGTTGATATTAATAGCCATGGCTCAGTAGAATATTCTATAGGCATCAATAAATTTTTGAACAAAAATGTAAGTGCATTATAAATCTGTGCATGAAAGATCTTGAGAGCCTAATGCAGTGCAATCCACACTGGCTGGAAACAGGGCGTCCACCCCCAGCGCCTCTCTAGCTGGCACAGCGAGGTGTCACACCACCCCATGTCCCACTGCTTGCTTTGGATAAAACCATGTTTCAAGGGTGAAGCGGAGCCCAGAAGAATACCAAATTAATGTGAAATAGGGGAGGGGGTTAAGTGAGAGAGAGAGAGAGTAGATACTGAGGAATGAGAAGAGTGGGAAATAAGGGTGAAGAAACAAGAAGAGAAAACCGAGCAGAGCAAGAAATACTGCATTGCGGGTATTTTGCACTTCATGCTGGGTGAAAGACAGAACACACAGCGATCAGATCAAACCAAGCATGGGAGGACTAGACAGGTGGTCAGCGGTGGGTTTATCTGTGCGTGTCAAAGCATCTTCATTTCTCTACTGCAAGAGTTTCACGTCTTCTGTTCCACGGCTTCTTTAAATGTGCTGATGCAATATTAACTAGTTGGCGCCTTGTGAAAGACTGAACGCCTGGCTTCTGTTCACGCTTGGCACAAAATGCTGTGTTGAAACCTAACGTATGAATGTCACAAGGCTGACCACAACAGGGCTAAAATAATGTAATTATAATAATAATAATAAAATACTAGGAACAAATACAGTTTTTTGAGTTTGGCCTGGTACTAATCGTCATGAATCTAAAGGGGCTTGAACCTGGGTGAAACTGCACACTGTCTGCAGTCAAGCCAGCTATTTAACTTCCACTATAAATATTTTGGTGGTTCTTGAGAGACATCATTTGTATTAGCGTAGTTGAACTTTTGCCCAGGTGGCACAACAAAATTCCTCTAACTCCTGGACTTCAAACTCGCATTTCCATGAGTTGGCATCACTTAGTTGGAATAATTGGTCGTGTCTGCTGGGTGGGATTACCGAACTATGTGGGTGAGGTCTTCAAATGCTGTGTAAAAACCATGATTGGCAGATGAAGAGGTGCCTGTGCAGAGTGCCTGGGTGAAAAGTGTGTGACCAGCTCTCCTTCTGTCTTGCCCATTGCATAATATAATAAACCACAATAGTTTTGAATTAGAATGATCTGGCCTTCTCGATCAGTATCAGTCACTTTACTAGAAATTCTCTTTCGAATAAATAGGCACAAATACCAAAACAAACTCTAAATTATAATGGAAAAGCCTAAAATCACAAACAGGAAGGACTTTAATACACTCAGCAAACCACGTCATTATGTCATTATGACCGCACTTGGTGCATGAGGGCACGGTCATGCTTCCCTAAACAGCTAGAGGCATATTTTACATATAATTGATGCCTGACATAATTAGGAAATAACCTTAACTAGCATGCAGGCTAACACTAACCCCCTTTTCCAAAGTCACCTCACACATGACACACAGCAGTGCGTCGGATGTGTAAATCATCAACATGTTACACACCAAATCTAATGACGGTCAGTTCTCAGCCCAGATGGACAGAGATCACATTTTTTTCCAGCATGTGCTGCTGAGCAAGCTCAACGTATTTAACGATGACACAACAGTAAGAACTACAAACTGTTTACACCGCTAACTATGGCTGCCGGCCTTGTTAGGCAGTGAAAAACCAGCTAGCTCTCTCTCCTGACGCTTCTGTTGGCGTTTTCTATTTATACCTCGCTGTTATCTGGCCTGTCTGGGCGCCTCATTCTCCACGCCCCATTTACCCCACACACCTGCTCCAAGCAAGGTGAGCATGGAGGGGGATTGTCAATTTTCAGCAGATCCAGCCAGGAAAGGCTGTTAGCAAAGCACAAAATACCTTACTAACAAGAGTCCCGGCATTCTGTGCCGTCTGAGATTACGTCCACTGCCAACCTTGTGCCGACTCGTGCCCCTTCGCGGACACTTCTGGATGTTTGTAGGATGACGGCCTGTGGCAGGCCCCAGAGCGGACGAGGTGACAGACACGAGGTGACAGACACGGAGTGCCAGTGTGTGTCCATATCCATGTTTGTTCATGCCATTTTTCCAGCTTGGTAAACATCCTCATTAGGGCAGCTTCCGCCCCGTGTTTGAACAGACTGCCTCTGTTTGCCCAAGGCCGCTGCTAATGGCCTCGGAAATCCAGCTTCATCTCTGACCCCGCTTACAGCAGCTGTCAGAGATGGGAAAGGAAATGTTGCGGGCTTGTTAGGTGCACTGCCATTGCAAGCTGACATTATGGCTCCTGAGATGAGATGCGTGAAAGTGCCACTATTGTCATTGCTAATTTTAGCACGCTGGTTAAACACATGCCAGCAATACATACTATACCAAACCAAAATAGTGAAAACCCCATCGCAAAATCATGAATTGTTGTCAAGATGATCTTCCGAGAAGCAAACTAGAGTTAAAATGCAAGATAAGACTCAACCTAATTCTTTTTATTTAAAAATTAGATCACTTGTTTTCCAATAAAAGGAACCAGTACATCCGGCACCCTGACCGTTCCGTCCTCATTTTGATAGTTTTCGAGAATAGCAATCAGCGCTCGACCACACGCAAAAGCAGTTGCATCATTGGTGTGAATGAACTCGATTTCACCATTTTCTCGTCGCACACGAGTTTGGAGCCTCCGTGCTTGATAATCAGTCATGTAATCAGCTGTATGCGTCTCACGGTATTTTCCTTGACCCGGGAGCCAAGCTTCTATATCAGAACCTTTTGCATTGGGT
>JAYDZG010000024.1:4599979-4610179 GCA_034509265.1 Microcambeva bendego
CCAAGCAGAGGTCATAGTTGCAACAGTTATGAGAGAGACCCTATCTGGCTTAATCCCGCCCCTATATCAACAACAGGCCAATAGGCTGGCGGAGCAGACACTCGATACGATGCACTAGCATTTTTGTACCACTATGCCACTTAAGCTCAATCTGTGTGAACACTGATTCAGTTGTAGCCTGGTAGTTAAGGTACTGGACAAGTAATTACAGGTTTCCCAGTTGAAAGCCCCAACACCGCCATATCACTGCTGTTGGGCCATTGAGCAAGGCCCTTAATCGTCAATTTCTTAGCATGTATACTGTCCCAGTGCTGTATCTCATTTGGGATAAGGCCGTTTGCCAAAAATGTAAATGATCAGCTGTCCATTACAAACAGCTTAACTGGGATAAAACCATTTCCTCTACACTCAACAGGACTGCAGCGTCTGTGGGTTATGCAGCACAGCAGACATGCTGGATTCTACATCAGATCGGAGCCCATGTTCTACACTAATTATGCCAAGTGAACCGATATTGTTGGCGGCGCTTCCTGTAAATTGTAGCACAATTGCCTGTGTGTGATGAGATCAAGGCCTCTGAGGATACAGTGAGCTGTCAGGGCTACGGAGGCTCTTCGAGAGTCTGGGCCACCTCATGTGGCCAATCTTCTTCCTATGCTTTCCAACTTCTGAATCCCAAATTGTGAATTATTTGTATTTGTATTGCTGCAGTAAACAGTCAGATGAAATGTGATCTGACCTTCTTCCAAGCCTTAACAACAGACAAATTCAATAACGCAAAAGTCATGGTACGATTGTGCTTTATTAAAAAGTCTGAACATTCCATTCTCACTGTACACACAATGTGCAGTCCAGGCTGGAAGAGCTGTTTGAATCTTAGGGCTAATGATTTCTTAAAAAGTCAGGTGTGCCAGTTAATAAGATTAGATTACAGGTGTGGGTTGGTAGGTATTCTGACCTATAAAAGTAGAGCCCATTGTGTTCTACAATGAGAAAAATGTCTACAATCAGAAAAATGTAGACTTTTTCAACCTGCAAATTTTACACAAAGGTCATGTGTGCAGCACTGTAAAATCCTGATTATTTTTAAGCGGATATAATTGCTAAATAATAGCGCATCTGACTTATTAGACCCCTCTCTACAGGGGCAGCTGCCTAAGTAGGCAAGATAAGTCAAGGCAAGGTTTCCGATGGTGTTTTGTTCTGATTTGGGGGATCCTGCACTATTTGGCACTACCTCTCAGAGCTGCTGGTGTCAGGAAAGATCTTCATTTGTAAAACATAAAGCGTTATGCCCTCTAGGCAGACTTAAAGCTTTGACACAAACCCCGCTGAAGTTTTGTCCTAATTAGACTGGAAGTTCTTTCCTCTGCTCCTGAAAACTTGTCATTTTAGGCATCTTGTCATCAGTGAGTGAGTCTAATAAAATGTAACATCTTATCAAGGAAATAACTCAAGAAATAAAGACTTCTCATCCACAAATGTTTTCGCCCATATTTCTTAACTGTAAACATGCTAGCTCTTGACGAACACTGTGAACCAAGTGAGCTCCGCTTTCCCATGCTGCATTTATATCTGTGGTTTGCTAATTCCTCCCTTCTGATGCTTCCAAGCACCACAGAACATAAAAATGAGGAAAAGAATGGGAGCATTGCCCTCCGTGTGAGGAGAGGTCTTAGATATGGTCCAAAAACTGTGCTGTCTGCACTAATGTGTGGAAATAGTGGTTGGTGGTAGCCATAGACACATTCGGGTCAAACTGACATGATCTGCTGATATGGAAATTGTAGGATATGGGTAGTAGTTTCTTAGTGGTTAAAGTTCTGGAATTCCAATAGGAAAGTATTAGGTTTGAATCCTATATAACCCCATTCAGTGGATCAATGAGCCTCGCCCCCCAGGATCATGTCCTGGTTTACTTCTGTTCTTTCATTGAACCAATTGAAGAAATAAAAGAAAGACTACTTAGCTGGTTAGAAGGTTGTTCTACCCTTGGTATAATAATGACTTACAACAGTGATGCTTTATAATCCAATCAATTGAAAGTCTTGCTCAATAGCTTACCAATGGCAACCTTGAAGATATGGGGACTGAACCAGCAACATTCAGATTAATAGTACCTTAAACGCTGAGTCAACACCATTCTCTCCAAAAATAGCCTCTCATTTAGTGTGTTCAAAACTGTGTACGCATCTGGTGACAGTGAAGGCCATAACATCTAAATTATACTCAGCTATACAAGTATTTGGTGCATTGTGCAGAAGGGCACCGTCATCCTGTAAATGACAACTCCCTATAGGATAAGGAAACAGTTTCTTTCCTTTGATTGTGTTCCATCTGTGTTTCTATTTTTACACTGTTGTCTATTTATACTAGAGTTTGAAAATGTTTAGGCGAACACAAAGCACTTCAGTAGGTCGTCTTCTTTATGTTAAGCCGGATAGTATTCAACTTTTCCCACATTTGGTGGATTACAATATTTTCTAATATTCTACACACAATATCTCATTTTGAAAGATAATAATAATTATAAATGTCTGAAAAAGTGTCTGACGGGCCAATCTGAGTGATCGGGGTAGAAGGGCCTTGGTCAGGGAGGTGACCAAGAAGCCAAGGGTAACTCTGAGCTTCATCATTGCTCTGTGTAGGAAAAAGAGAAGATAAACTTCCAGAAGGACAACCTTTTCTGGTGCATTCCATCAATCAGGCCTGTATGGTAGAGACAGAAGCCACTCCTCAGTAAAAGGCAAAAGACAGCCCACATGGAAGGCTTCATTTGTGTCGATTCATTTTAAATTCTGACATTTTGGTGGTGGTGATGATACCTATGTTTATGATGATGATTAGCCTGGTCCACAACAATAATCCATTTACCATTAGAATCCCAAACAATTTCTTATTTTCACCAGAGCGGAGTGAAAAGAAATCGCGACCATACGCCCTCCCTTGAGCTTTGAAGCTGCTTTTTTAGAGTTCCCATTCAAACTATGAAAGAGCCTTGGCTTGTAAGAGCGATAAGTAGAAGCTCAACTGCCATGCCACAGGGTGGGCTGTCTCGATAAGTATTTTTTCCTCACACGGCTTTCTGTCGCAACTTGTTTCAAATACAAAAACCGTTGAACCATCTCTGAATGCAAGCCAAAAAACGTTGTAGTGGCGTCTGGATGAAAGAAGGGTGGGGGGAGGTAGTTAAACTAAGACCTGCCAGGTGCCTTTTACAGTGTAACTGCCCTATACTTTTTCCAAAGCCTTCTAACCACTTCCCCTGCCATTCTTTCTTGAAATAAAAAATAATCTGCTGTGACAGGTCATTTTCAATAGCTAAACACTGCATCACAATATACTGTTTTTGTCAATAATAAATGCAATAGAAATAGTAATTATGTACAAATAAGGAGTCTACTGAGATGATCTTTCAATTATTATTATGACAAAGAAGACCAAATCAAAGCTATCATCTCACACGGAGATAAAACTGAAATTGGACCCATTATTATAATGACCAATTAATTGTGAAAACACAATTATGATTTAAAAGCTAAAGATAAAAAAGGAGGGGACATCCACCAAAAATATGGATGGCTGCAAATACAAAAAAAATAGAAGCAAAGGGTAAAATATGAAGCCAAATAAAACATTTTGGCAAGCCATTTGGCAAACCCTGTTGGTTTTTCTAAGGTTTACGAGGGTCCTGCCATTTCAACCCCTTCAATCATTTCTTCAAATGAAATGTTAATCAAATATACAAATGTCAATTTAAGCAACATTCCTTCCTTTATTAATAGTCTTGAAGGTCTTGGAATTGCATGCACAAGCTTTCCTTTTCCAAACATGACAAGCTAAAATGTTGCCTCTGTTTCCCTTTTGTTTGGTCCTCCAAAAGTTCATTGTTATGCTTATTGTTGACTGGAGTTGACTGGCAGGGCCCTTTTGCACTGCAATTATTGTTTGGCAGAGGGTTCATTGAGGCACAGATGATTAGCGTGTTGGATTTGTCATCTGCACCGTGAAGCTTGGATACCAAGCAGCCCAGCATAGGTTTCTCTTTCTGTGAATACTTTGTTTGGTAGATCTTAAATGAGGCTTTTTCCCACCCAGCAGACATGGTGACCATATTTTTTCAGCTGACTGGAAGCAAAGCCATTTTTCAAATCAGGGTGTTCAATGCCAGTGTAATATCCAGTGTAATATCCAGCTGTGGTTCCTTGGATGCTCTTAGTTTCCATTTTGCTATTGGCTATTACCAATGTTATTCTTCAGTTTAGGTCACATAGCTTGCACTTGGGTTGTTCTTCACCAATGTATGGCTTTACATCACGGTTTACTTCAAAGACCAGAAACGTCTGGTTACAATTGATCATAGAACTGTTGTTCCAACTGCTTTCAGGTCACGCTCCTACTATTTTTGAAGTGACTGTATGCACTGAATCAATTTATTTATATTTAAATATATATATGAATAAACCTTTAGGTTAATAATGGCAAAATGTGTCTAATAAATCCTAAAAGATACTTTAGGCGGCCATTAAAAATAAAAGAAAAGAACAGAGATTTCAGGTTAAGCGCGATCGTTTTGTCAGTAATAAGCTTTGGGAGACACCACGGCTCAGGGCAGTTACTGAGGGGGATTTCCAGGTGTGGTGTAAACAAACAAGAGATGCTGGGAGCCCATTAAATCAGACATGATGTGATAAAAATTTGTTGTATAAAAAAAAAACTAATAAAAAAGCCCAGCAGTGAGATGCAATAATATAAGATGAGGGAGATCAGCCAAGTTCAAGTCTTCGACATCAAGTAGTAAACTAATAGAGAACGAATAGGCTCTTAGACATATATCGGTCTGTGCTGACCCGAAGCTGAACTGAGGAAATCCCCCCGACAAGCATTTCTCCTCACACAGCCCCGTTAAGCAATCATCACTTCATGCAAATTACCGTAATGCAGGAGGAGTGGGGAGGGGGTTAACCAATTGAATGGGATTAGTGTGTGTTAATCAACTGTTATTAGCTTTTGGGACGATGTGCTTGCTTGTCTGTATTCACAGGCTTTGCCGTCACCAAAAAATAAAACAGGAGAAGAGAAACAAAGCATCTCATGATGCCACCTAACCAGTATTATTTCTAGTACCATGACTAACCATGTTTTCACAGAAAAAGTCACATCCAGGTATGATGTTCTCTGGTGAACGACATGCCAGAGAGCACCACTAAAATACAAATAGACAAAATGTACTAATAATTACCAAGTAATACTTTATCCTGCAGGGATTCGTTGGTAAATGTGGTGCACACGACAGGAATCCCATAGACAAGGCGCTAATAAATTGTAGGGTGTGGCCACCCACCACACAGACATTTATTATTATGTCTGTGTAAATATTCGTCACTGAAGTTTTATTAGGAATACTTGTGCAGCTAATTTATGTAATTATTCAATCAGATGACACAAATGAGACAGGTTACCTACAGTAAATCACATACTGGATGTAAAAGGATTTAAATCATTCATTTGACGTTCATCTTTTCCTAAAAACAGCTAAAATGACTCAAGGGGGAACATTTGGTAAATTGAGCCGTGGATCCATTGCATTTGCCTGAGAGAGTGAATTTGAAAATACATTTCTTGCAAGATCACACCATGAGATTACAACTGGGAATTCCAGTACTCACTTCAGGACCTTTTGTTTTATTACTATTACTGCTGATATTGATGTAAAATGATATCATGTGGGATGAACAAGGACAAAATTTAATATAAAAATATTGATCGCTGATATTATTTCGTAGCATGTGAAGATTTTATTCCCGTTCATGACAAAATGAAGGAAAAGTGTCAGAAGCTCAATGCTTATAGTTTTGAAAATATATTTATGGGTGGAAAAAACGATGAATCTTGCCACCTGTGTCCTAATAATGATTTTTTTCATCCTTCAACTTTCCATGCTGATGACTTGATGTCACAGAGCATGACGGGATACTTGATATCAGTCTGGGTATGCACAAATATGTAAGTGTCGCCAACTGATTCAGTCTTGATTCAAAAATATATTAGCTCTGCTCTGGTCTATAATCTTAAAAAAGTCACTTGACACACATCAAGCGTGAGCAATAACCACAAAAAGGCCAAAACTCAAAAATGTGCAGGTCAGCAGAATTGGAAAAGGATTCCAGCAAGTCAGTAATTTTGAGAAGTGCATGATGTATAGATGTGCATGTGTTTGGGGTGTGGGCGTTTAAATGGAGATTCTGAGTCATGCCGTAGATCAGCGGACCGCACATACATTTGCATAAGGTGAAATCCCTGAGCGGACGACCGCGCAGACGAGGCGATGCGAGCGAGGGGGGAACGCGAGCAGAAGGCTCCTTAAACGACGTGACCTAAACTGCCAGCATCGTCTGGGCGAGGTGTTAAACGCTGTCTGCTCGTCTTCTGCTGTCACCCGGGCATCATCTGTGAACGGAGGCAAAAAAATCAGCAGATGTAGAAATTTCGATGCCATTCCACCTGCCCTGGCATTAAAATATCACTTAACGAAAGCGTTAGATGACTCGAGCCGTCCACGACCGATGCTCTTTTAAAAACACTGGATGTTTCCTCTCTGTCTCTCTTTATCCTAGCGTCTCGATTTCTCAATTTATTCTGGATTGTATCTTCCAGGCCAGGATTACACCATCTGTCTGTTTTAAATGCAAGTCTCACACCAGGCTGGGCCGTAAGAACCTCTTAGTATCACTTCTGCAGAGATGCAGAGGGCTCAGACCCTGGCAAGTCATGCAGGATTTGGCACAATAAAACGGCAGGAGCTCCGGGTCCGAGCCGTTCTCTTATTTTCCCACCGCCTCTCAGGTTCCCCTCGGACAATCCATTCGATTCTTTTATCGGCCTGTGGCAGAGCGGAGGACAAAGCTAAACAAAAGTGTAATTTTTCAGGACAATGCTGAGGCACAATGGATGGTGGAATAACTGCAGCTTGGTGTCACTGTCAAGGCAGGAGGGGAATTTTGGAGCAAGCCGAGCAGACAGCATGAGGCTGGTAGTGTAGCTTTCACAGAAGAAGCAAGAAAAAAAGGAGTGGATCCGAAGTTTAAACTTTAGGTCCCATTTAGTTGCTCACAATCGACTAAAAGGGCCAGTTAGTAAAAAGTTCCTCAATTTAGGAAAATTTACTTTTAGAAACCTGATACTTAATGCAAAGAGGGACAATAAGTCCACCAATAATTACCAAAGCCTGCTTAAATATGAGTAGCACTTTCCACAGTCAATTAAAAGCTTCACATTCACTCTTCCATATAATAATTACTTCCAAAAAAGTAGAATTTTGGAATATGATGATCGCCAGCAAATATCCAGAGAAACCACCATGTGCAACACTGACAGCAGATAGACATGCGGGGAGTGATTTAATAACGTCTTGGTTGGTTAACATATGTATCCGGAGCCATGCTGACTGCAGTGCATCCCACAACAGCTGGAGGATGAACATGACCGTCAATGTGGTCCAACAGCTGCTCCACTATTTGTTACAGTTTTGTGCTGTCAGTGTGAATATAGTGGGTCTGAATCCGGGCTTTAATGTGCAGCCACTCCTGGGCCCTTAAGCAAGGCTCTTAACCCTTTAAGCTACAGGGCCGCTGTAAAATAGCTGACCCGGCAGTCTGACCCCAGCTAAAGAAGTTTTTACCATTTACAATCCGTAATATTACTGAAAGATTGAATGTCTGTACAGAAAATGAAGAACAAAGAAAACATTAAATGTCTTTTCAGTTTAAAGTATTATTAACTATTTTTTATTGTATTTTAATGAAATAAAAGTCATTTATTTAGTCCAGAATTGAGGTATTAATTATACATTTTCTCTTCAAATGATCAGTAAATCATTTAAATGTATTTTTCCTTCGTGAATACCAGACTTCTACTGATATCCTATAACTGCTAAAATATTTTCGTCAAGAATTACTTTACATGTTTTCCAGACTCTTTTTAGCGAACTGAACTGGACAAGCTTCTTGGAACCCAGCCTGATGCACATCAGCGTGTGCTGTAAATAATTAAATAGCTCAATGGCAGCTGTAAATACATACTCTCTTATTACCACTGCAGATGCATCAAATATTAATTAGCCCAGAGATTAAGATGATGTTACATATAATATATCAACTATGTCGAGAGTAAACACTGGAGGCTAGGCTTCCGGTAAGCAGATCACCCACTTCCTGATTTTCAGACACCTCGACACACAAACCAGACACCCAAACATCCATCCAGAGCAAATAAATATTACTATTGTGTAACATGCTGAGACAAGGGAAAGGTCAGGAACCGATTCAGGTCAGAATCTGCCTCTTCTTATATGATTCCGTCAATAAGCAATTCTGTAGTTGATGACCGGTGGTCAACAGTAATAGGCAGAGTAGGCGGAACTAACACAACTAGCTTTGTGATATCAATATTTGCACACAAGGGCATATTCATTTCGGTGGAATAGTTTTGCATCTTCCACAGTAAACACATTTTGCGAATACCAGTTATAACCGTAGATTAATAGGAACATTAAAATATATATTTTGAACTTTCCACAAGAGATACTCATCTGTGTAGAGTAATTTGATAACGAAGAACAGGGAACAGGTTGTGTGATATGTCTAAGAAGTCCATGAAATGAAACAACCTATGTGTAGTGTAGTATGTGATTAAGGACACAGCATGATGGGATGATTGTCATTTTTCTCATTTTAAATTTGAATTGTTGCCATATTTGTTCTTGTAAAAAGTTTTTTATACAACCTAAACACAGAAAAAAAACAAAGAGTAGCATTTAAGATTGTAATTTCATAGTTCTGAATATCAAAATTACAAAACGAATACCCAGAGTGAATATCCAAATATTCAGGGTCAGCCCTAGAAATTAGCCTGATTAGAAAGCAATGGTCACTGGCGGTTGTTCTTTGCAAGACTTTTTCAATACCAGGAAAGTTTTATATAGATTGCTGGACAAGATCAAAATTATTAGCTGACCAATTCTATGGGGGCTAAACTGTCAAATGCCCCCAAAATTCATGTCAAGTTTTCCAGTTTCCATCACTAAATGGGATCAATACTAATTTCAGAAACTTACCTATGACAAACAAACCCTTTAAATCTCCCCCTTTGATACAGAACCTTCACATTGTTCTCTAAGCTTTTACAATCGGAAAAACAAATATGGCAAAATGTAATGATCTTGTAGGGAGCAGGTGGAGCTGACTAATACTTTTATCTGGAGATGAAGGGCTTACAGTGATGAATCCCACGGAAGCCGGGATGGCATACTGCTCCGACAGCTTCTTGCCATCAACGGAAGTCTCCTTTACCACCATAAGCCCCCCAGATGGCCATTCCATTTATGAGATAGTGCTAAACCTCACAGCTCTTGTTCTAGGTGGAGACCCAATTACATTAATGAACCATTAGCGGACTTCCTCTCCACAGTGCGCATGTATTGGGATCAGGTGGCTGCTGTGAGGCTCGTGTCCCTAAGAGCCATCGTGCCGGGGAATATCCCAAAGCTCTGAGCTCGGAGCTGATGATATAAGCATTAAACGGTGATGATGGACAGTACGTGATTAGTATGTGATTTAAACAACTATTGATTTAAAATGCTGTAATGTTCTATAACAATGAAGCAAGTACGTTGTTATGATGGTACTGATGAGCCGAGAAACCAATGACCAACGTATAATATAGTTCAGCCACATGCAAACATGTATATCAAATCAATAGATATCAATTAAAATAGATTGGACATGATATACACCCTGCCTGGTGCTATATGCAAAGTTGCCAAGTTTGGTGTTTTCCAGCTAAATTTGGCTTATTCAAATTTATTTTGCATAGTTTGTACCTACGTCAGAAATAAAAGGCTTTCATGATTTAGCCAACTATAAAATAAATCACAAATACAATGTATTTCATTTTGTTTTTGGCAAAAAAAAAAATCGTATTGGAAAGAAAGGATCGCGAATCGCTTTGCATTGTGGGTCGAATGTATTATTACATCTCTAAATATCAGTGATGTAAAAACAACCTCACCCTTTTTCCATGTGTGCAAAGTGAAGTCCAAAACATGTTTAAGGAGCCACAAAGGATGATTTTGTCTGTGCCCTCTAAACCAAGGACGTCAAGAAAGAATCAATCCTTGTGCATCCTAGGCTGGTGTCCAGC
>JAYDZG010000024.1:4612481-4632752 GCA_034509265.1 Microcambeva bendego
ATATATAATCATATCCTGAGTGGCACCCCATCCCTCAGGTTTAGTCTGCCAGCTGCCACCTGCCAACCGAAGTCTGACTAATCCCAACTGATCCCGGGTGATCTTCAAATGCTTCTGTCTCAGGTGAGCACATCTGTCTGCATAGCAACAAGACAGAATAATTAAGCTCCCCAAAAATCGCTTACAAAGCAGCACTCACATCACAACTCCAGCGTATGTATACCATGAATAGTAACAGTAAAGCAATATGGCCTGGCTGCGCTCCTGGCCTTGCTTGAGAAACTATGGAACGTCTTGTTGGAAATTGCCATGGGTGCAGCGTTCCTGGTATGAAAGAATGTGCTGTAAAGGCTGTGGGAGGAAAGGCGGGGGCGAGTTTTAACTAAGGAATGGCATTGGCGCAGGGACAGATCTTGGGCGGCGTGAGAACACGGTACCCCAGTGTGTGGTGTTGAACGCATTCCTCCCCCTGTACTGAATCATGGCTTCTATGGATACACCACTGGTTTTTCGAGATAATGGCATTAGCTAGCTGGGGCAAACTCTGTTTCTGTGACATATTGGTAAAACATGGATATTTAGGGGATTTGCTAGTAATCAAAGATCGCTCACAATACACTTAGTACTAAAAAACGGAACTGTGCTGTGTTCTTTGGCCAAGTTATGTAGTGCATACATGGTACAAGCACAGAATGTTTACAGAACCTGGCCACAATTACATTACGATGTCCGAAAACCAAGTGACCGGCCTTCTGCCTACCTAGGCAGTTGCTTAGTTAGAGAGGATTCTAATAAGACATCAAACTTTTAAATTTTTGCTTACTAATTTAATGAACCTTCCTAATATAGTGTTGATCTGCATTTTGCTGCCAACCCCCCTGCAATTCTGACAGCTTTCTATCAGAACTATCTCCCCACTTGCATCAATGAGCCTTGGCCACCAATGGCCCTGTTATTGGTTCCTTCCTTTGACCACTTTTGATAGATGCTAACCACTGCAGACCAGGAACACCCCACAAGAGCCTAAGTTATGGAGATGCTCTGGCCCTGTCGTCTAGCCATCACTTTGCCCCTTGTAAAACTCTTAAATCTCATACTTTCCTGCTTGTAACACCAAGTTTCCGAATAAAATTCCCCTCCAAAGGTGCCGTAATAAAGAGATAATCAGTGTTTTTCACATCACCTGAATGGTCGTAATGTTATGGTTGGTCTATATAACGATTGTGCTGTCACAAAAATGTACCTATTTATTTTAAAACTTGCTTTTGACATTTATCTGACTGGCATCCTTTTCTACACACATCCTTTTCTACATGTATTCAGAGTGTGCCGGACATCTTTTTCTTTCGGTCCGATAGAAGTGGGCAGACCAAACTCAGCATGAGTCTGTGTTTGATTGGGTGTGGATTTGCTCTCTGCACTGCTGGATCCCTAATCGGCTTAAGTGCTTCAAAGTCTAGAGTTTAAATTGGTGGGTTATTTTATTACTTCTCAAAACTGGTTTGAGCCTGGGTCAATTCCTATGCACTTGTTAGATGGAGATGTCGAAATAATAAGTGAAAAGCTGAACCATGAAAAGCTTGCATGTGGCTGATGATGTGTACCGGTTGTCTAGCACTAAACAGATGCTGCAATTCCTGAACTAGCTTACTGGGTGCATAAGGTGTGGAAGGAACTTTCATCTGGTTTTGATATTAAACAATTCTTCTGGATCATATACATCCATACATGTTAATTGTCTTCCATGGGCCGGAGGGATTTTGTCCAACGTAGCTTGACCAAGACTTCCAAGTACTAGATTGGCCCTGTAATTCCCCAGACTTGAACCCAACTTATCTTTTAAGAGACCACCTAGTCATGCTCATGCATACTCCCCCAAGTCCCCTGCTGTCCCTCAACCCCTACAGAGTTGTTTTTTGGGAGATGGGGTCTGAGCGCAAGGTCAGCCAATGTTCGGCGCCCCTGTATCAGAAAGAATTCAGAGCCTTGCTCAAGATTCAAGGAGCCCCAGAGCTGGGAATCAAACTCTCAATCTTTTGAGTGATACCTCAAAGCTCTACCCACGAGGCTTCCACTGCCAAATCTCCCATACGCCAATAGTCTGCTGGTTTTCCTGTCCCAGTTCCCTGTTTAATTAAGTGTAACAGGAAATCCTTGATTAATTAAATGTAACTCTAGGCTTACTGAGGCCCCTTGGGTAAAAAACACTGGTCTTACTAATCTCCCCTGATAGCAAACTTTGTTCTTTTAACATCTGTAAAGACCTTTTTTGAACTACGGTCCGGTTTCGTACAAAACATAATTACACCGACAATCAAGGGGTATTTAAAATAAAACTATATATTTCAAATTCCAGCTCTGCTATGCAACCACTGTTGGGTCATTGAGCAAGACTCTTAACCCAGACTGTTCCAGGAGCACCGTACAATAGCTGACCCTGCGAAGGAAGAATTTCGTTGTATCTGTATATGTGTAATGACAAACTAAGGCATTCTATTCTATTATATTCTATAAAAGAAAATGTGTGTGAATACTGAGCAATGAGATGCTGCTCCCACCTAGTGGTGACCGGGGACAATAAATCCTTAAGAAAACCAAAACTTTATTGCTATTGTGACGAACTCTAATTATTTATTCTTTCTGTGCGGCCCAGCAATAAATGGTCCTGGGCCCAGTGTCAAAACAAGGATCTATCTTACATGGTTAGGTGCACATAATTCCTCTGAGCAGTGTTCAGCTCTGGTGCTCATTAGTGTCTGGCCACTTGTGGTGTAGGTCAGATTTGCGCCTAGTTAGGTTGTATCCGCTGTGCCTTACCGAGACATTCACTGAGGAAAATTTGTAAAATTTGCATGCCCTAGGGAGAATGTTTTTGAGGAATTTGCATAATGATTTTTCAAGGCGCAAGCTGCTTCGTCGATGCTGTCGGTGGAAGAACATAACGTGAAAATACAGAATACGTCCTTCACACCCCTCCTTAGGTTTTTCAATGCTGGCTGGCCTCCATAAATGCAACAAATAAGACGATACCTTGAGCATCTATGTGTCTGCCGAGGACCCCGACCAGTATTTTGCTCAAAGGTAATTTAACAGGTTTCTTTCCTACCAAATTTTTCGGTGTCACAAGTATCGACTGGAACTAACAAGCAGCGGTAAACAAAGCAATACCTAAACGGAGAGATAAATGAACTTCATTAGAAGCGCACTGCTGGTTACAAATTGCTTTCGCGAATGCCAGATAGCAACGTCTGCATATAATAACAAAACAGCCGGAGCAATTCGGCGTTTTCTAAATAGTTACGCTAAGATATGAGAATTACAATGCAATTAAATTCTCATAGGTTTTGGAGGGGAAATGGCAGGCAAACATTTGAAGGGACTTTTAATACACACTCAAGTAGAGACTTTTTTGTTAAATGAAGCAAAATTCTTAAAATACATGAAACACTGTGTAAAGAAGAGGAAGAGTTGTGTTAAGCACAGGGACACGGTCAAGCTTTTCGTAAGCTGTTACCACAAAATTGGAATATTATTGTGTATAATTAATGCTAGTGGTGTCCACATACAGTCATACAGAGTTTTTTTGGCTTGCTGTGAGTCACTAGCCAGTAGAAACAATAAACATATGAATGTAGGAGAACGGATTTCAAAGGGTACCAATCTGCTTCTTGGTTACTGCAGCAGCATCTGCTGAGCAAAATGAACATCTGGAGGAGCAGTCGAAGGTTTGGTCCTGCCCTGCCTGTGTGGCGCTAGCACCGGCGCTTGCTTTTGATTTCACTTTAATCTGCTCAAATGTCATAAGTTTGATTCTGTGGAAACCTCAGTCTGGTTCTTAGAACTAGTTTACCACAACCGGTATTCTTAGAGCTCGAGCTGGGGCATGAATCTATTACATTCGTTCTAAATACAGAAAGACTTTTGGTCTTCTTGAATTATTAATTCCAATGCTGAAATAAAGCTGGAAAGTATTGATAATGTTCTCATTCAAAATCATTCAGGAATCACTACGAAGAAAATGCAAAAAGGAAGTCACATGCGCTACGATATTAGAGCAGGGTTGTGGTAATGGGGTTTCGGTGTGCAATAACGTATCTCTGGTGTCCCACTGTTTCAATCCACGACATGTAAAGCGACAGAAGCAGGTGGATGACGAAGTGCGTATCCGATTACACACAGTTCTACACGCATGACAGCAATGACAACATTGCGTAATTACTTCTATGGAAGTGCCTCAGAAAAACGTGCTAGCTGTTTCTCGTTTATTATTATTATTATTATCATTTTGCTTAGCTGAGATGTGTCTCGTGCATCAAATTCTTCCCAATGATCATGTGACTCCCTCCGTCCACCCAACCCTCCGCCACAAACCCCCTCAACTTCCCCTTCTTTCTCCATCCAAAATCTCATTTCCTCTTCGCTATGCACGTATTCTGCGGTCAAACTTTATGAATGGTCAGTCACTTCATTCAATGGTCAAACAGCCCGCGGGGCTCAATAAACTATAAACAAACGATGGCTGGGGCAACAGACGTTCAGGATGACAGGCACCGGCTGGCCCGACCATTTAAAGAGACAAAGTCTCAGATCAGCTGACTGCAAGCTGCCGGAAGTCAGAATCAGTCATTACTTGGAAAGACTTTTCTTTGTAACCTGGTGCTTATTATAATTAAGTGCCAGATAAAAGTAAAGCTAAACCACCAAACCCCCAAAAAAGAAGGAATTCTATAAATAGAACAATTCACCATGTTTTCATGAACATAAAATAAAAATAAAACTGTTGGTTTTTGCTGTTTTGAGTTTCCCTACCAGCCAGACTTCCTTCTTTTCTTTCTTTCTTTCTTCCACCTATCTGTCTTTCAATCTTTTTTTTCTTTAAAATTGTCTATACTTTACATTATCCATCTTTCTCTTTGTTTCTTATTTATTTCTTTAATTAATTCTTTATTACTTGTTTTTCTGTTATTGTTTTCTTTTTTTATCCCAAAATCTTTATTTAATTCTTCATTTCTTATTTTATTTTATTTTATCTTTTTTTATTTTATTCTTCATTTCTTATTTTATTTTTTCTTATATTTCTGTCTTTCTTCCACTAATCCTTTTTCTATTTCTTTCTTTCTTTTTAATATAATTTTCTTTGTTTTTCTCTTTTTTATCTTCCATCCTTTTTTATTTCTCAATTACTTTCATTTCTTACTTTCTTTTCATTTATTTCCTTATTTCTCTTTTATTTCTGTTTCCCATGTTTTTTCTTACATATGATTCCTTTCTGTCTTTAAAATGTTCTATATTTAATTTTTCCTTCATTCTTCAAAACTTTTTTTTCTTTTCCTTTGTTTTTCTAGAACTTTTTATCCATCCATTCTTATTATTTCTTTCTTTCTCCTTTTCTTTATTTGTTCGTTTTTCTTTCTTCATATGAACCCATCTGTCTTTCAATCTTTCTCTTTCTTTCAATTTTTCTATATTTCTTTTTCACCTTTCTTTATAAAATACTTTTAGCCTCCTTCCTTTTTTCTTTCTTTATTTCTATTTATTTGTTTCTTTTTTTTCTCTTATATCTGATATGTTGTATCTGATCCTGAGCAATAATATGATACTGAAGTTGCATTAAAAACGTTTTAGAAATTCTAAGTTTAGACACAGTGACTAATGCTTACTTGTAGTTGTAACTACAAAACACTATTGTATAACTTATAACTAAATATCACACTTAAATCAGACTTAACAGTCTGGGCATTACACACCTGAAGTTACTTACTAATACCAAGGTTCAATTGTGTTGGTTCTTGAGAGATCTGGGGCAAATTTATTAAACTCATTTTGACATCAATAAAATAACCTAGCGTTAATAAATGAAATAATGTGGGTTTTTACTCAAGTTCATTAGTCATAGCTAGCAAGGTACATTGTTTTGGCTACATCTGTATTCAGTTGCACATCAGACAGCTCTGAGGAATTACGTTACCGCTGTCTTTCATTGTAGTGCAGAAGATGACGCATTTAGTAAAAAATAAAAAGAAGAGTTCTTCGGAACACAGCAGCTGGTAAACACAAGGCATCACAAAAATGAAACTCAAGGCTTTTGAACATACTGTATTTTTGTATATATCTGAGTAAGCATGTGCAAATCAGAAGCCTGTCCCTTTTGTCCCTGGGGGACATGATGCATGTAGAAGGGGTTTTTATTTTATTGTCAGCAATGAATCACCTGTAGTTGGAAAAAAACAAACAAAAAAACAAAGTTAACCCCTTTTAGTCTGTCTACTTACGAGTCTGAGAATCGTCTGAATGACTTTTAATGTCTTTAAAATGAGGCATCACATGCTGCCATTTCTAGCTTGATTCACATCCAGCTAAGTGATGTTTAGATTCGGAAAGTCCGGCACTAATCACACCCGGGTGCTGAGATCGCTTGAGTTTGATTTGATTTGGAATCCATTTGTTTGTCATTTGCCAGGATGCTCCCAACAGTCTTCGCCAGCAATTTCAAAGGCATATTCTTTCCGTCCCTTTTTTCCACAGTCTGGAACCTTTGGCTCTTTATTTGTAGATATTTCCATTATTCAGATAAATACCAGTCTGCATCTCATAACCTGCCTCCTGTTAATAATTGATCTAAGTAGGCAAAAGCTGACCACCACTCCGTTCCACATCTCCATCAGAAACAACAGATGAGGATCTTTACACTGTATACATCTCCTCTAACAACCACCAAAAAACCCACAATGTGCATTTGTTTATAAATTATTTCAGAATTACATTTAATTGTTGAAAACTCGGGTCCATTAATTAGTTTAAACTAGCGAGAGTTTTGCTAAGAATAGACTAAATAATAACCCTGACGGAGCAAAGGGCACAAATATTAAAGCTATTAATTTGGGATATTGATCCGCTTATGCTTATTTATACATAACTTTTCATATTAACAACTACAAAGTCGAAAGGATTGTGTGTTAGCAGGGATGGCGCCAGAAAGATTTCTCATAGCTGATGGCAATCACAACCACACATAGACGTGGAATAATGGGATAAGGGTAAAATTGCTACTGTACAAGGCAAGTGTACAAGTGTCGACGGGGTTGTGTGCATTGAATATGACTACAGTAGGAGGAAAACTGGCGGGTTTCTGTACCACAATTGGTCAGTATTTACCAGTCTGGTGACCTTTGTCACACTGGCCAAGATCCTAACCTTCTGAAAGTTGTACTATTGATGTACTCCATTAAAACCATCTGTTGCTAAAGCTAACAACATGCATGCTACTATGAAAACATTTGCATACAGAGTGCATCAGTGTATGGTTCACTTGCCAATGTCCTAAACAAGTCCGCCCTTGTCGAGGAAAAAAGCTGGAATTACATACAAGGGATTAAAAGGATCTAATAGGTAAACAGAATGCTGTTCAGCACCAATAAGATCTAATCCTTGTGGTTAACCTTTTCGAGGCTACAAATGCCAGTCAACTGTAACAGCTCTAATTGATGTTTATGGGGAAACCAGCGGTTTCCAGTGGAAAAGCAGACAGCATGAAAAAAGTGAGATTCCAGACATCACCGAGTTACTGAACCAGGAGAGAAATTTCACCATATTGACCGGAGCAATGGCAACGGGGAACACTCGCTTTCTGTCAGCCCTGTCACCGCTGTAAGCCATTCCAGTCAGGGTTACATTCTTTCACTCTTTAAACTGGACTCTCATCCCAGTGTGAGAGAAAGAAGGGGCCGAGAGAGAGGGACGGAAAAGCTCCAATAAAGACCTACCCAGATAAATGCCCCCACAAGCCTCCATGGGCTGAGAAAGCACAGACGACGTAGGGCGCAAAAGAGGGAAGAGAAGGGAAAGAAAAGGGAAGGAAGAGAGAAAGTGAAAGTTGAGCCCCAGCTCGCCAATCCTGCGTGGGTGGCAAACATGCGAAGGCAAGAGATGCAAAGATCCACCCCCACCCCTTCCAAAACGACCCCTCAAAAGAACAGAGGAAGAAAGAGGGAGAGCATTTTTCCAGCATTAGCTCATGGCCTGAAGAGAAGGGCCTCTTCTGGAAGTGTTCGCTGTAAAATTCCCCCTCTTTCTAGTTCGGTAATCGGTGCTGCTTCTCCGCCTCCAACTTCCCCCAAACGCCCACGCCACCCCAATGCCACCACACACAGATCAGATGCTTTTACCACTTTTCCCCTGATCTGAGCTAGAAACCAGGGAAAGAGTTCAACAACCTCTTGTTTCTGCTCTTTCTTCTTTCTATCAGCTGATCTCACCCTGGCCTCAGGGAGAACTATGACAAGAATGCTGTAATGTGGGTGTGAGACAATCTAGCTTTGTTATCCTAAGGGTAACATTTAGGTAGGCGCGCCACAAAGGCCTGGGAAAGAACGAACGTGAAGGAAAAGGGAATGCCCCTTAAAGGGGACATATTTGACTGGGATGGGCTACACAAAGTTTATGAAGGTTTATGCACAATATTACTCTCACATAAATACATTTTAATATTGTTATTCATGCCTGTTTCAGTCCCTTTCAGAATTAGCCATTTTAGGGCTCTGTCAGTTTTATGCAAATAATCCATTCTGCTCACCAGAGGACCGCACATGAGCAATGCGGTGTTACGAAGGCTAATGTGTTAGCTTTAGCTTAGCCTTTAGCCCTATACACTTCCTATGCCTTTGTTCATGGTCTGGAGGCCTCTTGTGAGCATGAACATTGGTGATTACACTGTCGGAGTAATGTAGACCTGTCAGGTGTAGGATCATAAAGTAAAGCTGTTATGTAACACTCAAAATGAGTTGGAAAATACAGCAGTATGGTACAGACACAAAAACAGTACACCAAAATGGTGGATCTTCAACTAATCCCAATGGGTGGGGCTCTATTGGGCTCTATGCAAAATGTATGCAGATTTTCCCATTGTGACGTGTTAATGGGAGATAAATCCAAACGGCTTGTCTCGGCATATGATTCCTGATCTTTTAACTGACGAATGGAGGGTTTAAATGATCAGTAGAGACCAAAGTGGATATTCGAAAGCAGGCAGAGTGAGTTTTGCACAATATGTCCCCTTTAATGAAATTGAGCTTGGCTTATCTAGTTTTAATTACTACAACTGAAACTTGGCAATAGACATTGCTAATCCTGCCTGACAAAAGTGCATTCCTATGATTATCGTGTTTCAACCTGCATGGCACGTCCGACCTCATCATGGATGGCTGCATATCCCTCAAAGCTGAAGCTAAGAAAGCTCTAGCTGATGTACAGTATGTGCAACGTCTGAAAATGCACAAAGCTCTTAAGTATTTTTGTCTTACCAGTTCTCATCCTAGATTATTGTTATTAACCTAGTAGAGGCTTTAAGGTTCCTATTATACATCGTCACTTGTTTTAAAAATCCTCATGCATAATAGCATGAAAGCTATTACCTTTTCTTGTATTAATGGGCATGAATTAGCTGCTTCATAAAGGTCTTCAGGCGATAGTGTTAGTGTTATTAAATTAATCAAGTGAGTCAGTTCACTCTGGAATTCCTAAGCAATACTTGGTCTGCCTAATTAGTACTAAGAAGTTAGTTTTTAGTCCGACTAAAACAGAGTCAGACCTTTGAAAATGCCACAATTCTTTTTCAAGTTCGTCAAATATTAAGTTAATAACAATATGTCTGTGCAATCTGTCCTGCAGCAGGGAAAAGTATTCCATAACGGTAAACCAACTGCTTACGGTGTTGAACTACACATTGATTCACTTGAAAGGAATATTCTGTAATAATTCGGACTAGGACAAAGCAATCTGACGTTAAAGATATAACATAGCTTTAAACGTAGACCTATGTCCGATCAAATGCATTACAAGGTAGAAAGTTATTTCAGTTTTCTACTAAACATCCAACGTGAAATTGCTTCCTGCTATAACAATTTCGATCACCACATAAAATGTGTGTGCAGAAAACAAGACATTGCATGTAATAAGATTGAATCCAGGTAAGTAGCATATATACGGTTCACGGTTCAGGAGTCTTACTGAACATATTGCACATATTGCTGCAGATGAATGTATTTTAGTGTGATTCTGCAAGATTTGCTGTTTAGCAGACCAGTCCTCTTCGTTGGCTTGTATGAATATTTCTAGTAAATAATAAAAAATATATATTTAAAAAATATACAAAAGATAAATAGATGACGGTCACAATTTCACTCATTATTTCACTTGCGATTAGCTGAACTCTCCAAGCTGTCCAGCCATTGAAGCCAATTAGTAAGAAAAGCATATCTCTCGGTCTCCAAACTAAACAATAACACCTAAGTGCCCTTGGATTATTTCTTCAGTCTGGTTGTTTTCCATGATAAAGTGGCTTTGCACAAACATATTGGGCCGCCCAGGCACCGGTGACCTATCTGTCAGATAAAAGTACGGAATAAATAATTCCCCAAACAAACTCTCTTCTTTATTTGTACAGCCACTCCTTTTCCAAACTGCTCAGCTCAGGAAAACATTTCTCGGTAATGATACTGCAGGCTTCTTTGTCTTGAATACTTGCCTTGAAAATAATATCCAGTGTTATTTAATACCTTCACTTAGCTTGATGCTTGCAACGGTGCAAGCTACTGTTGCATGATTCATTTTAAACCTTTAAAGTAGACCTAAACCAGGAATTGTAATATTTATATAACATATTTATCCTGTTAAACTACAAGGATTAATGACTATTAATAGGAATAAGCTATTAAAGAGCAGTCGGCTAGATAACTTCTAACAAACTACATTAGCTTGTACTTTAGTAGCAGAGATTCGATATGCAATTGCATTTGCATCTTTAGAGAGCGCAGAAGTACGTACGAACATAATTCGGGGTGCAAACAAGTTTGCACTGGTCAGTGGTAAAAGTATGACACTTTAAAAATCAGTCTGCAGTACTTTTGGGTGAATTAACAGTAGAGCAGCCAGAGATACAAATATGGTCTGGGCTATAAACCAGTAACAATTATTTGGTTACATTACATTTATTGTACTATTTATTGTATAATAAATTGTATTGTTTCATATCATGGTTCGGCACCTTCTGTCTCTTTAGTGTGAAGCGTGACTGCAAATCAATCCAAAGATTTTTCTCCTGATCACTTGATTAAACCTGGATGTGAGCTCTCTCATTTAGATTAATGTTGCTTTCATCCTATAGGCATTAGGGTTTAATAAATGGTGTCAGTAAGAGGTTTCAAGGGGAAATTCTGAGCAGTTGTTTGGAATCAAGGATTAATGTTAGCACTTTGGCTAACGTTTCATCTTAAATATTGACGTGCCATTTGTACCTATTAAATTATCTGCAAAGGAATGATGGCATGTTTTAAAAAGTGCCAATCCAAGTCTAAAACAGCTATGCTACTAGTCTAAATATTAGATGTTTTGGCAGAATTGTGACCTGCCTAAAATTATTCTTTTCCTCCTCAAAATTATATATGTGTGTATATGTCGTTTGACCTTATGGCATTTTACAATTATTACGGACAAACTTAAAATAAAATAAATGCTTGGGTGGTTCGAGAATTTCCGCGAAGCATTTGCAGTCGGCTAGAACAGTCATTTGGAGATCGCTATTTTCATTTTTCACACAAATCAAACCCAATCTACCAATAATAAAACAATTATTCTGCTTTGAATGCCAACTTATCTAACAGGATTGTTTTTAGTTAACTATGGGTGCCAGCCGTTCAGTGATTCGCCATGCCCTGTAAGTTTGTGACATTTGGGCGGGATCTTTCACGTGGTTCTCCTTTTGTAGGGGGAATACCAAAAGGGGACTTTCAATCTCACCCTTTGGACCTGTGCACCCATCTAAAATGGGGATTTTTACCTTTGCATTCATTTGCATGAGCGTCAAAACAGTATTTTGGGCCTTTTTCCGCTTGGCTCGAAATCTAGTTTTGAAACCTGTAAATGTAGATCGAAAAAAGCTTTCAGTCTGGTACAAGTCAATTTACAGTTTCAAGATGAGTGTTGGCCAAGGCAGAGTTCTCAAGACTGAACTTAGTCCAGAGGATGTTATAGGTTCTATTATAGTTGATAATAAAAGTAACATATAGCATTCCATTCTAGTTAAACCAAACCTTATGCATTGTTGCATCTCGTGAAAGTTCTAGTATACAAAGAGACTTTCAAAAATGTTTGATGAAGTACGTACAGTATGTACGCATTTTGGTTTCCACTGGTAAGTGGTACAAATGGCATTTTAGTATCATCTGCATTTCTTCTGGATGACTTGGGGTATAACAGTAGCCAAACAGCAATTTTCCATAATTACTGAACTGAAAATCAATTTGGTCAGGGCTAAAAACAAGTATGAATTATTAGTTTCCATTATTTTCTCACATTATAAACTGTATCGACAATTGTAAACAATTTGGGGAGGTTGTCACAGGCCTTATTATTAGATTTATTATTGTTTTATATAACTTTAGTTTTATTATGGTTAATAATAAATGTAGAAGATATAAATGGTTATTCAGGAAATGCATTTTATTCTAGTTAAACTAAACTTTACCAATGAGGTAACACTAAAGTCTAAGATTAAAGTTCTAGAAGTGATGTAGTGCTTCAACGATTAGTCAACTAAGTCCTAGTCGACTATGAAAATCAGTCAACATTGAATTCCGTAGTCGACGAGTCTTAAAAAAAAAACATTTAAAAAAGTTTTTGGATGGATTTTACTTTTGCAATCTGGCAACCGTGGAAATTATAGCGCAGTTGAAGAGAAAGAGAGAGACAAACACAGTGAGGCCAAAACTTTCTAAACTATTTGAGCATTTCAGCTAAAATAAACTAAAGAAACAAGTTATGCCTCACTCACATTTCACCATCCAAGCCCTGATTTTCTCTCCATTACTGGTCTGAGCTGGATTTGTCGACTCTGGAACAACTCGGCATTCACGACGCGATCCCAACTCGGCTCTCAATAGTTATTACATTATATACAGACACTGTAAAGCAGAGATATTCCATTAGGATTGATCTTACATTGGTTCTATTATTGGCAAATTAATATTTCAAATACATTTGATGATGTTATCCAACTTAAGATGCACATTCATGTTTCATGGCTCATTGTCCAAATTTGACATTGGAACTTAAATAACATTATAACAGAGGTTTATAATGTTGAGGCAGAGACAGAGAATTAGTCGACTACCAAAATTATCACTAATTGCAGCCCTAAAGGGCGGGGGTTCTAATGTCCTGCTAGTTGTCCAAAAGAAATTTTGGACCACTCCTTATCCCGCATTTCTTATTTGGTTAAGTCAATTGAAGGAAGCTGAATCAGCCCTAGTGTGTCTCTTAGCCTGACTATCTATGGAAGTAGCACGTCAGGGGTCAAGGTCTCAAACCACACTCCACCCTGAGCTTTCTCCTGTTTTACAATTCAGTTGCCTCTGTTTAATTGTTCTTCCCGGGCACTCAATAATTTCACAGCTGGGACTTAAATACGGAGACGTATCTGACCAAATTACTGGAAGACACTATTGTTCTTAATATGGTGTTTACATTTTTATAAAGTATATACATTCATCATCCAAATTACTGTTGGTCAATAGGGTCCTAAAAAGTAGGTAGTAGTTCCTAAATCTGACCTTCATAATATTAAATATGTAAACATATGGATGTTTAAAACTGTGTTTTTGAACATCTTAAACACAAATCATGGATTTTACTTATTCAATTACAATCCATTGGTCTTGGTCAATTGGAGACTAGATTTTTTTGGTGATCAAGCAAAAGTCTAAACTACTGGTTTAAGTTGCAAGCTTATTCAGTCATTTTCAGTAACCCCTTCATACTGGTCACGTTGTACCGTAACTCACACCTAGCAGCAATTCAATGCAATAAAAATCAAAAATGACTGATTGGGTTGTTTGTGGTAAGGGTCAGTGGTTAGGGACTGTCTTTTGTAGAGTGTTGTTCATAACCTACAAGTTAATAAAAAACAGTGCTGATTCGAATACATTTGGGAATACATAAAAAAAATCTAAATAACTACACGAATTCACGGACAAGTAACCATAACTACGTACATTTTTACATAGTTTGCCATGTAAAACCTGCCCATGAGACCCCAGATCGTATTTTAACAGGTCTATCCTTACGAGCAAACTTCATTCAGCCTTGACTAAAAATAAAGGGGTCCAAACACAGGGTCTTTGAAGCCTTGGTTTGTCTCTTTTTCCTTCTGCATTAACTCCTCTTCCTCCCACTTTTTTTAGCCTTTCTTCTAATCAGCATGAATGCTGGGGGAAGGAAAAAGAAAGAACTGAAGGATGGGAAGCAAAGACCAGAAGGAAAGCAAAAACTCCTTTAGGCTTCCTGCATTCTAAATCACCCATATGCCACATCCGCTTCTGTTGCCCCGCTTTTCATTCCTTAGTGTGTCCGTGTGTTGCTTTTGGTTTAACGTCGGATGAATTCTGGAGTTCCTGCAGCCCTGAGTCTCGGTTATCTGCGTCTCTGCCCCAACATGTGTTTTACATTGTCATTTTGGCCTCCTGAGCCAGTGCAGCAGGGAAAAAGCTCTCTGAACATCCAAGCACATCCAACCTCTAGCCATCTAGCTTACAGTCAGCCAGGCTTTCTGGTCCTCATTTGATTTTTGGTTATTACTGAATATCATTACTGAGTGATCGCATTAACCACAATGCTGCTAATATTAAGAAGGAACTGCTCAGCCAGTCAGCATTTGTGACCTTGTAAGCTGCAGTTCAACTCCTGCTCCAAGTAAATCACCCTTGTGTTTGAGTTACCGCTGTTACGTTCCCAAGCAACCAGGCACTAAGGACAAGTTTTTAAAGCTTATTATGGGTTTCCACCACAACCTCAAATAAATTAACCAAAAAACCCATGCTGGATTGATGTCAGGAATTTGGTCAATGTCTAGATATCGTATTCCTCTCGAAAACAAACGATCAGTGATGTCCATCATCTCTAATATCTGTTAAATATTAAAAAAAACGTAATGCCTCTAAGTCGATTCTTCCCGGCCAACTTACATGTGTTTAAAAATGTTTTACATAGCCTAAATATTTCGTTCTCTTGTTTGCTGGATTTGATTTGGAATGTAGGGACAGTTGTAGCCTAGTTGGTAGAACTTTGGTCTAGCAAACAGAGATTGGCGTTTCAAATCCAGGCTCAGCAATGCAGCCACTGTTGGGTCATTGCCCAAAGACATGTTAAGATGAATTTTCAATGTCGGTGCTTCAATTTGAACTTGAAACCCTATACTGTTGTTTATCCTACTTTTTAGGGTAAAGTATTAATTAGAATGGTCATACTCCCCTCCAATACCCACATAATTAATATAACCAAAGTCTACAATTTGTACTTCCACTGCATGTATTATGAATCATTTTGTGAATTAAAGTTATTACAGTTTTTTCAAACTCTGATGTAATCAAGTGTATATTGGAAGCTAAAATGTTATCCATTCATTATCAAATCCACAACACAAAGTCTAGTGATAAAAACACTTGCTCTGTAGTTATGTGGATGACTTGGTCCTCATGTTTAAACAGTAACTTGTCACTCACTGACAAAAAGTTTAAGCTTATCCCCAGACTCATTCCACCACAGAGTGACATAACAGTTCACCTCCTTCATCTCCTTTCATTACACAGTTGAGGGATGTACATGTCAATCCATGTCTGCTATCATCAAAGAACTGAGCTGAGCCTCTGGATGAGCTCCTGTGTTCCCACCAGCATCTATTTGCATGTTCAAAAGGGTTTGTTGATGCTCTTGATGCCAAGCTAGCCTTTAACAGATTTTTTTTGGTCACCAAAGCCTGAAGTATGACATGTACAGAGTGGTTCTTTTCACTGATTTGTCTTCACAAACCACCATTTCCTGGTCATGGTTATAGAGTTCAGAGTACTAAAATATAAATGCATAAACAACATGCTTTTCCCTTTTCCACGTTCTGGCCTGTTTTTGAAGGCTGGCAGTACTGGTAAGCCAATGTGCTCCAGAAAAGTCCAGGCAGACCCGAAAAACAATTCAGGAGTCAAGAACTAGAGGCCCAAAATAGTTCTGGATCCCCACAGCTATGTACCCAGCACCAATGCTACCTGTTTTATGACCCAGCCAGGCATGATTTGGTTCTTCAACTGTCTGGAAAGATAAAAAAAAGAAGATTTGTGGTTGCTGGCTTTTCAGCTGACTCAACAGACAATTAACAGAGTAAATACACCCATGTTTAATCCAAATAAAAACTCTTGTAAAAGTGCCCGAGATATCCTGTGGGATGCAATACAAGCAGCATGGCTCCAGATACAAGTGGCAATCTACCAGGACCTTAGTGAGTCACTGCCAGCCATCTAGCTGCTTTCCATGCTACATACAGCGGTTACTCCAGATATTAGCTGATGGTTATTATAATGTGACAGTGTACATCCCTGCAATAAGAGTCTTGGGTCATAAGTTACTTAAATATTTAGAACCCTGAGACCCAAGTCATACAGTTATGTTTTGATAGCAAACCTCTGTCTACCGGTAAAAAGTGAAGATCTGATCTTCTAGTCTTAAGTTCTGATTCATTTCTAGCCGGCACATTAAGTCAGACAGTATCGGTTACAATTTGAAGACTGTTGTGGTTACCTTTTCTTTGTATGAGACAGACTCATTAGCATTTAAGACACTCATGCTTGTCGTCCGTGACAAACCCATTTTACAAAATGCCCACCAGTTCATAGTACCAGATGTTGCCAATCCTAGCAATGATGTAATGTAAAATAGAAATGAATCATGAAGAGAAAACACAGGACTTACTGAAAGCTCCAGTGTCCACGATGCTAAACTGCCCCAGCTGTACTTGGCCCATTGAGAATTTGTTCTTGGGCCACATTAACATACTTTCCACAGTTGTGACGGGGACAGTGTGGCACTGACACTTCGTTCTTGACAAAGACTTCCTTCTTCAGCCACAGTACTCAGAACGCTTTTAGTACAGTTTCCAAATTGTTGGATTAATGGAGCATGTAAAGGAAAACGGAAAATTACAGGCTGTCGTAATTCCAGTCAAAATCATTGACCATGTTTTATCATTTTTCCTCCAGGAAGGTTTTTTGCAGCAAGCAGCCAAAAAGGTTCAACATGTCTACTAAGATGTATATACATGATGTCTACATGCATGCCAACGTATACCCATAACATTTGTATTCATACAATAATCAATAACATACAATTGACACAGGAGTTACAATTAGATTTTTGAAGCTCAGTCCAGATCTCAGTAAGCATGTAACAGAATTCCTCCACAAATCAATAATGTCACTTGGAGCTTTTTCTAAGCATCAGAAAACACAAAAACAGCCTGGAGTGGACCAGGAATCCAAACAACCCGTGAAACATTTGCAGCTCAGGCGAAGACTATGGGCAGCAGTTGATGCCAAATGCTTAGATTTTACAAGCCCCAACACTGGGCACCTAACCAGCTGATTACAAGCTATAATGACAGACAGACTCAACTCAGTACTTCACACACCAAAGTGGGTGGATTATAATTCCAAGCAAGAAGAACCACCTAAATCATTTTTTGCTTTATTTATTGGCACAACAGAATAATGCTTAGTCCAAAATTGACTCTGAGTTTATCTGAATTTTGGTGGTGATCACATAACAGGAATAGCTACCAACTACAACCTCAGTTTTAGCTTCAGTTTTAGTTATCGGCTTGACAAACAGTATGTGTGTGTGTGAGCTTTTTAAATTTAATGTTATGCTCAGCTTTAAGGTTGGGCCAAAGTACTAAAAGAAGAAAAACTGATTCAGGCAAACAGCTTTCAAATAAAAAGGGAAAAAATGCTATTTAATTTTCATTAGGAACTAGTTTTAAGTATCTGGTTGCACTATGGATTTAGAGGTACTAGCAGTATGACCTAAAAGTTATGACTTATTAAAGGTGTGCATTTTAAAAGCCTTGAGTGGACCAGGAAACATTCGGAGCTTAGGGAGATGGTCTATGGGCAGCAGCTGATGGCAATTTTGTCTCTGATTCATTAAAGCACAATGGTTCAGTGTAGCTAGGAGATTACAAGCCCTAGTAGGCCCAACACTGGGCACTTAACCAGCCGAACATAAGCTTTAATGAGGGACAGACCCAAGTCAGTACTTCCTGCACCAAAGCGGGTGAATAATTTATCTAGCAAAAGATGAACTGAAAGTACAAAATTACTATCTCACTTATGCTTTGATTCACTAATATCTGTCGTCAGCATGGCACAGCCTTTTTTTATCAGGAAGTAACAGCTTATTAGCATTCACTGGAGGTTCCTTGGGGTTGATCGTGGTTCCTTTCATTCCCATTTTGCTAATCACAGCGCAAGTCGACAGCAACAGGCTGGAAAATGGAAAGAAGCCCCAAGAAAACTCAAATGCTGCATCAGATCTGAGCCTGACTATAGAGATCTCACACAAAACTGTGTGTTTTGCCCCCACAGAAACCATGTCCTGTGGGAGCTTTTTATTGTGGGTGTATAAATGAGGGGCATTCATGTTTTGAGGGAGGGAGGGCCGTTTTGGCCCATGGATGCCAGTTGGTAGGAAATGTTGTTTTGTTAAGGGGAGGAGACCATACGGCCTGTGGTACCAGGTGCAAAAGGCAGAGCAGATGGTAAACGAGAAATCCAGGGTCAGTCATGAGATACTGAAAAGGGGGACCACTTAGCTACAGACCCTTGATGCTTAAGAGGTCCTGACAAATCCGCTTTCTCAAAACAAAAGTAGGACCAGTCATTTTGGACAGCTGGCCATCCTGTAAAGGGCACACATTAAATATTTCCTCTTAAGCTTTTGGTTCATCAGACCAGAGAATTTTGTTTCCAAGTGAAACCAAGTAGGTCCTGGGTTCTTTCTTTGTGGAGTTTGCATGTTCTCCCCGTGTCCGCGTGAATTTCCTCCGGGTACTCCGGTTTCCTCCCACCGTCCAAAGACATGCTACCAGGTTGACTGGAGACACTGAATTGTCCTGTAGGTACCTGTGATGGACTGGCGCCCCATCCAGGGTGTTACCGTGTGCCTTGTGACCGTTGAGGAGCTGTGATAGGCTCCAGCACCCCTACCGACCCTAATTAGGAAGAGGGGTTAAAGACAATGAACTGAACTCAACATAACAAAATGTGAACAAGTGAAGTGCTGTGAATGATTTTTAGATACACAGCATACAGGGGTGCAGTAAACACGAAAGTCTACCTTCGTTCTTTGGAAAGTCATAGTGTAGGGTGAGCCACTAAAGCCCAAAGGGTTTTGGGGTCTTGTTTAAGGGCTCACCGACTGCATGAAAGAGCTGGCTTCAACTTCTCAACCTTTTAATTGACAGCCCAAACCTCTACATCCTAGTTGAACTAGTGAATTAATTTAGTGCATTATCTTTCTCTGTTTCACTGCAACACATATTACGTAGTAGCGTCATGAAGTCAACTTCTTTTGGCATGATAAATGCATGTTTTAACTGGAAACAACTACGCCCATCATTTTTCATGCACAACAGAAATGTTATTTTTGTCTGACATGCAACATACCTTGAGCATGTATTCTAAAAGCACAATGCCTTCATTTTTAGTATTTATACTTTACTAGCTAGTTGTGTACTTGTGACATACTGCTAATATTTCACACATGGGAGTGGTTTAGAGAATAGAACGTAATACCCAGAATAGAATTTTATACCCAGAATAGCGAACATGGCTTTATTATTAATAATTCTAATTAGAATTAAAAACTACGATTCAAAACAACTGGCATGATAATAATTTTAACCAAGTACATATAGTATTTTTAAATAAGAGAAATCATTCAAAATTAATCCAATTTCTGATGCGCAAATCCAATTTCCAAAAGTTGTAAAGAAATAAAACAGAACCTGAATATTTACAATAGTTGGGAATTAAGCAATGTGTCCAATTAAGAGGAAATAAAAAGGGTTCACGGTTCAACACTAGGATGTAATGATACACTCTGCCCAAGTTCTGATGCAATTCACAAATCCAGTTTTTTCCTGATACTTTGTACAAAATGAAATTGTGGACTAATAATGATGTTTCCTTTTATTATTTCTCTAAAATACTGTATTAATAGAATAGAATAGATAGAATAAAATGCCTTTATTTGTCATTACACATATACAGATGTACAGAACAACGAAATTCTTTCTTCGCATATCCCAACTTGTTTTGGAAGCCGGGGTCAGAGTGCAGTGTCAGCCATCGTACAGCACCCCTGGAGCAGTGAGGGTTAAGGGTCTTGCTCAAGGAC
>JAYDZG010000024.1:4653707-4665980 GCA_034509265.1 Microcambeva bendego
ATTACCACACCAATGCATGCACTGAACATGCTAAATACTGAATATTAGACCAGTGCAGGATTAAACATGCTGTATACTGAGTGCGTGCAGTAAACATACTGTATACGAAGTATTACCCTAGCATCCATATCCCTCTAATGCAAATACTTAGACATTACAGTTATAAAATAAGGATGGCGCTCTGGGTTCCATAAACTAATTTCTAGACACCTGCGCACTGAATATTACACTAGTGCATCCTGTAAACATGCTAAATACTGAATATTAGACCAGTGCATCCAGTACACACTGCATATTACAGCAGCACAGTAAACAACAATGTATAATATTGACTACATACTGTACCAGTAGAACTTACATACTTTCAAATTGAAACTGGGTGAGCCAGATTAGAATAAACTTGAAACAGGGTGAGACTAGAACCAGATAAGTTCAAATGAATTATACTTGAGCTAAATACATTTTGGATAAAGCAATTCCTGGATAAAACTGAAGGTACATGTTAGAATTGCTGAATGAAATCAAAGCTAGATGAGATCGGAGCTAGACAACATTAAATTAGACATGAAAGTGACACAGCAGTCTTAAGAGCTGGATCACCAAAGCTGAAATCTTGAGCTCTCTCCAAGGCAGTGCTATCGACCAGGTCGGGTGTCACGATTACCTGTGTCTGTTTATTGTCACACCAATTGGGACCTCTGTTGCCTGATCAAGGTACCTGCTTACATGCCGAAGGAGCCTCATGAGTCTCAGCTCTCGTCAACAAATTTGGGATCAGCGAAACGGGATCAACGAGGAATGAGTTTGGTGTTGGATAAAATAAAGGTGTCCGACTTTCCCAGTGCATTTTCCAATATGGCATTATCCAGGCCAATACTGAGCAAAACATTTACAAAGCTTAGTGAAAAATAACCTTTCAGCTTCAAATGCAATAAAAGTAAAAAAAAGTGTCTAGACAGAAAACGCTGCAATTTGTCCTGGTGCTTATAGTAACATTTTAATGTACAAGTGCTTCCCGAATTTGAATCTCGTAGCATGGTGTAGTTTAACTTGCAAATGGTGCTAGCTTGCATTATGGTGGGTCCTCGGAAACAGTGGTGCAGGCTTCCACACATTGGAAAAATCCAAGTTTTTGCACAGTAAAAAGATTTCTGTCTCTGTTACATTATCTTCTTGTCTTCATAGCAGGTTTGACCTTCTAGACTATAGTCATAATGTAGACAAACACCTTTTCCCAAAGTAATAACACTTAAACAATTGTATTGTTATTGTCTTTGTGAAACAAAATGACAAATTAGTCACTGTAAAGCTTAAAAGAACTGGTGACCGAAACACCTGTATTCAATAATAGCCTTGGGGAAGGGCGGGGGTCCTAGATGTTCAGTTCAGTGCCTCTCACAAACTGAAAAAAAAATATTGCTTTAATTTCCTTAGTGCAAGTCAAGTAAAGATCATACCAAGAATCCAATCCAAAGCTGATGGAGGAAAAATACTTCTTGATAGCAAAACACCAAAATCAACTTTCATTTGTAATTAGAATAAAATAATGAATTGTGAATGAATTCTAATGGGATTCCATCATTTAAAGAAATTTATGCCTACCGAGTATGAATTGGTAAGGAAATAAATAGGATACAAGCCAGATCAACGAGGTGCTTCACATTATTACAAAAAAAATGTAAATAAAATGACACCACAGAGGGAACCATTGCCCTGAAAAATGCTGGATGAATTATGCAAAATTCCACCTGTTGTTCTCCAGTGCTTCTTTTGGATGTATAACAATCATGGTGGTGAGAGCATAATGGTTTTAAGAATGCATTTCCGCCTCAGGGTCTGGACAGCATGAAATCATTGTATGAACAAATTCTTAAATGTATTTAGAAGAGGATTCCAGGGCAGCAGATGATCACCTGAATATTAATAGATGCTGGATGACGCACACAAGTAAACAATAACATGATTTAAATTTAAATTACCTGAAGCGGGCTGCAAGAAATCCTCAAAACTGTCTAAAATTGTCCCATCGCTACTGTGCAAACCATTGTGAATAATAGGAACATCACAAGGATATTTAGTAATGTTTGTTAAATGAGCATTCAAAAAAAGTAGTTATTTTGTTGCATTACTATTACACAGTTAAATCATCCATGTACACTTGCTTAGAGATTGTTGGGCATCCCAATCAAAATCTTCGAGTATAAAGGTAAGGGAATTAAAGGTCCCAAGAGTGACCATAGAACTAGATTGAAGTGTTCCTGTCAGAGCGTCGTGTAGCTGTTGGGTGGGCTGGTGGCTCGGTGGGTAGCACAGTCATCCCAAAGCAAGTGGGTCATGGGTTCCATTCCATTGGTGTCCTTTCTGTTTGGAGTTTCTCTCAGTGTCTATTTTGGTTTTCTCTTACAAGCCATTTCATTTTCTGCATTTAGCAGATGCCTTTATCCACAGCGACTTACAGTAGGAGCAAATAAGGTTAAGGGCCTTGCTCAAGGGCTCAACAGCAGCAACCTGGTGACCTTCGGATTACTTCTATGAATGTTTTTGAGATTATTGAACATTTTAAACTGATGAATCTTGTGTAAATGGCAATTATCATAAATGTAACCAAAGGAAAAAAAATAATTAAAATGTGTCTAAACAACCTGGGGAAGCTGCCACTGCAGCTTGCAAGAAGCCAATCGAGTCCGTCTGAGCTTAAGAACCTGAATAAACCTTTGATTCAAACTAATTATTACAACGAACAACTCACATTTTGCAAGGTGACTACACAGAAACCAGAAACGTCTTCACATTCTGTTTTTATTTGGTATGTTGGGTAAATACAATCAGTGCGGTTAAGCTTCAGTGAGATTTCAATCTCAAGTTAATGCAGGTCTGGCTTCTGTATTAGCCATCAATTCCCCTACTTCCATTGTTTCTTCTCGTAGTCCCATTTGGCAGAGAAGCCACTGACAGGGTTGACCCTCATGTCGATCATCCTTTGGGTCTGCTTCTCAATCCATTCAGGTGAAAAAGTGTGTGGCACATCGCCGAACACTGCAGAAAACAGAAGACGTGTGTTAAATTTAATTGGACTGATAACGTTTCCAATTCATGATTCTGATTAAGTTAATGTATCCTCTTGGCCACTGGTGCTGTCGAGTCTGGTTCCTCTTGGGTTTTGATCTCTGTACATTTAGGGCCACCATTGCCCTCAGTTTACTCATCAAGGATGTTTTGGTCCTAGAATGATGTAAAATTGCTTTGAGACAATGTCGATTCCATTGAACTATCCTGTCTGTTTGATTCACCAGACTTGAACCCAATTAAGCATCTGTTGGATCTCGATGGTTGTGTTCACTCTATGGATCCTCCCCACCTCCCAGCTATGTCGGTTACTCTGGATATTATCTGGTGGTCATAATCATGTGACTCGACAGTCGTTTCCTATTCCAGTCGAGTTCCATAAAGACATATTTTGACAAGATTGCTTTGAAGGAACTAAAGTGGCTTGCAGAGCCATGACGAGAACCCTATCAAACATCTATTAAATTAATTAAAAACGTTAATTGCTAGCCTGGGATTCTCATCCGATTTAATTGCCTGACTTCCCTGTTAAAACACACCATTTCCTTGCGGGAGGCTGTTACAAATATAAAGAGAGTTTTTATAGGTTACTATTAATAATGCCCTGAGTTTTAAAATAGGATTTACAACAACCTTATGGTCACATATTTCTGACCATACAGTGAACCTAGGATAACTTAAACCAAGTCTGGACAGTCCAGAATGATGTACGGAATGACACCTTGTACTCATTAGTTTGTTCTTCAAGCTATTTTAGTCAGGTGTGTACATACGAATGGTCAAATAGTGTAAGTTCTTCAGAATAAAGAACTGTTCCTCCATGGTAGGACATGCACTGAAGAAAAACAAAACAGTTCCCAGGTGTGTCCACTCACTAGTTCACCTCCTTATTCGCGGCCTCAAGCCATCACTCCGACGACAATAAACCACGTCCTAACCACAACAGGCCCAGAATAAGTTAAATTCTAGACATTGTTATTCTGCGTCTAACAGTGTGAATACGTCGGGCACCTACTATGTTCGAAAAGTTGAACACTATTAAACCTGAGCTGGTAATTACAAAATAAAGTGGCAACAAAATCTAAAAAGGAAATAAAAAGGGGAAAGAAAGAAATGGTTAATTGTGTAAAATCCCCTAAATAGCCCACAGTGCCGGCACCACCACAACACAACACGTACACACTTTCACATTCATCGGCTCTGCCAGCAAAACAAAAAATAACACACCATTAATTCATCCAGACAGAAGCTGCACCTGATAAAAGTGCCTAATCCGTCTTATCTTCTGGCTAGAAAACAGGAACGGAATAAACAAATTAGCGAGGATACAGCTAAAGGGAAGCTCGCTGCGAGCGCCACTCTACCATGACAGGCCCGTTTTCAAAATATAATTTAGACACGCGTGTAGAAGACACTCAGCCAAACAGCATCGAATGAATGACTGCATTGTTGTGTCATTTCTTCAGGGCAAAACAGCTCGTCTTTAATACAGTATCGCACAAACGGCGGTTCTCAACTTCATTATATGAAGTATAAACAATAGTTTTGGAAACAATAACACACTTTCTTTAAAGGCGTAGGAAACTTTTAACGGTAGATCTGTGCAGACATAGAAATGACGTTGCATGAACCTGCGTGAGCATGGTGAACCTGCCATTCCAAAACCACTCGCCTCGGATTGGGACTGAAACGTCCTTCGCCCATCCGTGATCAGGGTTTTTTAATTCTCTAGTTAATAGCTAAAATGTTGGACACAATCATTTTTTAAAGATCTTTAGTGAAGTTTGGGTCAGGACACTGTGAGGACATTGTCCAATACCTCAGTATGTCCATAAATATCCATGCTAATGTTTCGGCTACTTCCAGTGTCCTGCTCAAAGGTGGAAACCCAGAGGTTGACTGCTGACATGTATATGTTCTAACAATGCTACATTTTGGACCTACAAGTAGGTCTTTGGCAGACCCATATTGGCTCGTTTAGGTGAAAAAATGCAGTTGATTACTGCACAATTGTTGGAGGAAGAATGTGTTAGTCACCGCTCGTTTAAGACACAGAAGAAATCAACATTAATCAGGTGGATACAACAAAATTGGGAAGAAAATTGAGGAAAGATTCTGTAAAAAATTATTTGAATGCAGTACTGGATTAATAGTAATATAATTTCTTTATTTACACCACACCCTAATACATCATCAAAACAGATCCCCAAAGGTTCTGTGATACCAGGATGACACCAGGATGTCCTTTGACGACATCATTTTGTCAATTGGACCATTTCACAGTGTGTCCTGCTGTCACATGACCCATAGTAAACAATACATAGTAAACATGACTGTGTTCAACATGATCTAGAAAAAATCATCTGACATGGTCCAACCTGATAACCTTCAGTTGATACAATGTCCATTGTCGGCATTGGTCTGTAACTATGTGGTACATTCTCTTAGCCCCATTATCAAAAGGTAACTACACCTGTCTGTTTCAGCTGACTCCACCCCAGGATCAAGTTTGAAAAATGCTCAAGACTGGGAAGGACAATTTGGAGGGACAATGCAGTGACATACAAGACAACACCAAAATACTCTCTCACTTTTAGCTCATGTGCTTCTCGTATTCATGAGCTCGGCGCGGGTGGGTATCTTCAGGAGGCGGAAACATCGATCGACTGATTTGCATGTTGTGACGTGACGACATACTTCAGAACCTCGACACGTCACCCGCGCCTATAGCAGAGGGGTGCTGTTGAAGAGCCTCAGACACCTGGCATGAATGAGTCTTGGCGGCCTAAGACTTCGTTTGGTCTATTATTCATCCCTCCTCGGATCTTCTTGTGACCAGCCGCCCATTATTATAGATGTTGACGCGTCTACCACAAATACGAACGATCACAGCCCAACGGTTCATCCATTGACCCTTGACTGTTACATGCGCAGATGTTTTGGCTCTCCATGCCAAGTTAAATAAATGAAGCTTCAGGTATCACTGAGCCAAGTTTCCTTTTGACCCAACACTTAAAAGCACTTCTTTCATCACCTCTTAAAATCTGCCCGTTAAACATCAACTCCAGACGATTTCCTAATGAGGTGCGCTTTCCCTTGTTCTTCAAGTCCTAACATGAAACAGACGGAATGGGGAATACCCCATTTTGTAACGACGCTCATTCTTCAGATTCTTTTACCCTGACTTCCAGCTTAAGCCAGTACTTTCTCCCTTTCTGGCTTGTTTGCTCTTCCCACTCGTTCTCTCTTCTTTTTCCCCTCCGATTGCCTCTCCTGTGGCCATATAGCGCTGACTTCATTCCTCAAAGAGGCAAGGCCTCGGAGACTGACAGTGGGAGACTCAAGAGTTTCAGCTGCATCCAAGAGTGGTTTTAAATCATACATGCATACTCTTTTTACTGTAGCACACACACACATACACATTCACCCATTAGCATCTGTTTGCCATTAATCACTACACAGCCTTGGGAAAAGTAAAGGTGTTTTCAGGGGACTCCTTCAAACATCTAAATATTTTCTGTATTTTTGCCCAATAAAACCCAACACAGCCCAATTACCCCAGCGTGAGCATGGAAAACTGGCTACTGGAGAGTCTGCCAAGGTGAAAAGGCTTAAACAATTTCACTGCCTTTCACTTCACAGACTGTGGGGCAGTGAGGCCAGTTTATTAGATATTAGATGAGTGTCCCTAACACTGACAGAATCCACGTCCTGCTGGGATCAAAGTGAAATTGAATTTGTTGATTGAAAACCAAGGAAACATTTTTTAAAGGTGACACGGGTTTGGACAAATTCAAATTAACTACAAGTGAAAACAGACTCCTTGAATTCCCTTGTCTTGACACACATGTCAGCTTAAGAAAGAAAGGTAAGATACTGATATTTATTTATTTACTTTTATTTTTGGAACAATGCTCAATGATAATTTAACTCACTGACAGTAATTCACTTATTTGTGGCCAGACTGGCACTTACTGGAGACAGACTTACAATGCTGTGCTCCAAATAGGGGGTAGCACTGAAGCCTTACAGCAAGAATCTCATTGTGTGGATTTCCTCCAGGTGATCTAGTTTCCTCTCACAGTCCAAAGACATTCAGGTTGATTAGAGATACTAAATTGCACCAAGTGTGTGTGTGTGGTTGCCATGTGATGGCTGCAGGTTGCCATGTCCAGGGTTTTTCCTACCTCTCATTCAGTGACCTAAATAAACTAAAGTGAATTGTTTACTGTGAACGCTGGAATTGCCATCAACAGCTTTGCAGAAGGGTGATGCTATTAGTATTTTAAACTACAAACAAAGAGAGGTTCAAATACTTGCTTTTATTGTTTTCTTGGTGTCCAACAATAATGAATGAATGAATGAATGAATGCCCACCATAAACACGTTGCCACCACACAACCAGGCCGGTCAGGCCGAAGAAAATGAAGAGTCCACCCAGCACAGTCTTCCATTCATCTGAACCCTTCCTCATTTCGGCATAGCTCATTTCGAAGGAGAGTTTGTACACTGCAAAAACACACCAATAAAAGGCTGAGATAACATTTAATGTCCAGTTATAGTTTCATGTTTTTAAGGTAGTTTACTAGGCAAACTGAGCCATTGTGACGCTGGTAATGAGTGATGCCAGTCATATAGTAACACTGCCATCTAGTGGTTACAATAATAAAACACTTTGCGTAAAAAAGAAAAATTATAAAGCAAAAATCACATTTCACAAATTCAATATTTCACCATTGGACGATACAAAACATTTTTGGTATGGTTATACTATAATATTAGTATATTTTTTGTCATTGACAGTGGTCATTTAGTGTATTTTACAACCCCAACTGTAAATGAATTGTGACCTTTGCCTCTTACCTTTAAGCTAAAGTATTGGAACATGTGACTGTCATGTTTTGTTGATCAGGTGTGTCACTTTACATTGTTTTTTGTAGACAATATATAGTGCTGAATGTCTACAGATTGTGCATTTATAGTTAGAAGAGTAATCAACATAAAAACCCGAAAGCTTGTTAAGCTGAGAGAAGATGAGCCATTGCTTTTAATGTCGGACACAAATGTTTTTAGGGGAATATTGAATATTTACTGTTTATTCCAATTTTAGGTTTTCAGGAAATGTGTTTTCAAAGATTCCCATATAAAGGGAGAAAGTGGAAATCACTGTTTGTATGGATTGCTCATGCACAGATATTGGAAACAGCAATCACCTGGTCTCGAGGCAACCGGCAGTAGTTTTATTGAGCCGAATTCTCAATACTTTCTCTGTTTGAGTTCAAAGGTAGCTTAACAATCTGTCAAGATAAATGATATGCTGCCTGTTTTACAATTGAATGTTTGTATTTTATCACGCAGAGCTCATATAACACAGTCTTGAGTATTATAAAAGAAAAGAAACCATCTTTTGTTATTTATTGAAGTGTTAGAAAGCTAAATATGATTCAGGTGCATTACTACAGATGTGCCAAACACAACTGGATAACTTTATTCCAGATTAAAGAAAAAATGTGCTTATTATCTCAATTATGAGCAGAATCAGAATCTATATATAAATGTAAATAATTAATTACCGATTACACTTCTGCATGTACACAGTAAAATAATCTGCTACAAAAACTAAAAAAAGTAATATATTTAAAACGTAGTTAGGATTTCTTTTTTTAATGGACATGCCACATTATTTTACACTGTAATTGAAAATCGGGGTTTTGCTGCCTTTAGTACAATGAAATGTTTTTTTAATAATTCATTCTGACCTGATCCTGGTTAAGGTATGTGATTGATCCAGTGCCACATTTAAATACAATCAGGAAAGAGTCCCAGTTCATTGCAGGGTAACCCTCACCTTTTTACCCACTCATTTATACCTCGCATCAATGTAGAGTAGATTATTTGCAGTTTGCATATTTTGGGGAGGAAAAATTAAACTGGGAACATGGAAGCAGAGAGCGGCAAGAGAATACATGTTGCAGCCCAGAGTGATATATTTTTTATATTTCATTAATTTGAAAACATGAAGTACACAGTAAACTTAATAATAATAATAATTAATTCTTATTATTATTATTATTATTATTATTATTATTATTATTATTATTATTATTATTATTATGGGAAGGAAAGACTTACATGCTAGTTGCTCCTCCTTGGTGAGGTTCGTCCATGGCTCCTTTTCTTTTTCTTTCAGCTTCCTCTGCTCAGGAGTGAGATTTCCATTGAAGGGAATATCAGGCAGTGGAGTGTCCAGACGGTTATTGTACTGAGGGACGCTGCAGTCAATTACATCAACTGCTATAAATGAAGAAAACAATGAGTAACTCATTAATAAAAGTAAATATAATAAAATGGTTCTTAAACGGCCTCTCCCTGTGACCGAGGAGTCCTGCAGCGCACAAAATACTTGAAAAAACATTAGAATATGAATATTACAAGTATGGAGTCTCCAAAAGTGTGTTTTTAATGAATAACTATACATATATTCAGTCACCAATAAAGGTGTATGCATTTTTTTTTTATCTAGCAAACACTAAACTATATGGTATGAGTTAGCCGCTTGGTGTTGATGCTTCTCGATTGTTACATCGTAAAGCATCCACAACAATAAATCTCACAATAGCATTGATACTTTGATTTGACTTTTTTTTTTGTGCTACATTCAGTCCGTTTCTTCTTGATTGTTATACTGCACGTTGCATCATGAATAAATTACTTACAGCGGCCATGTCCTGCAAGTGCTCTGGTCGAGGTGGACAATTTCCTCCAAACTCCAGTCTCAGCCTGCAGACCACGAAGCAACACACGGGATGAAAGCAGCATCTAGAAAAGAACATTGCATTCTTAGATTGGCTTAAGATGACTTCAGACAAAAACACAGTAGTTATGCAGTAGATCTATATGCCATAAACAGCGGGTGGTCAGTAACAACCCATCCAATCTACAAATGCAAATATCAAACCATATATGTCCATAAATTAAGTTATGTGAGACACAGGGAAAAAGTATGACATTGATTACTGAAGAATTTCTAAACTACCGAAGGTTCAGGTAAGCAATGTTGGGGCCATAATCCGGAAGTGGATAAACCAGCCAAGATTTCAGATAGAGTGGTGACACGAATGATCAGAAGAGTGAGCTCAGCCAATCACCTGACCTGAATCATATTGAAAATCTATGGAAGAGACTCTCAAGAGTTAATAGAAGGAGCCCACACAACCTTCATGATTATTGAGTGTTTGTTTGGGCCTAAATCACACCTGAGAATGCAACTAGTTTCTCCATACAGGTATGTTGAAGCTGTCCTCCCCAACAAAGGCTTTTGTATTAAATACATTTCAGTAAGTCTGTTCAATACTTCTTTCCTGTGTCATTTCTCATTATTACACATAACTCAATTCATGTACATTATTGGTTTGATTTATTTACATGTGTGGATTGGATGGGTGGTTACCAACATCTAGTGTGAATTTCATTTCAATAAATTCTTAGAAATATCTTGTCTGAGAAAATTGGTGACATGTAAAAGACTTATTTCACCCACTGAATTTCATCTTGTATGTGTGTTTTCTGTGGATATAGCAATCAAACTGGGTCAATCTAAATTTGCAACACTTCAGTATGGTATTCAGAACACATATTTGATTACTGGGGACAGATAGGGTGGTGGAAAACTAGTACTCGACCACAGCATATTTGTTTATAGAAATAATGTATTGAATTATCAAGTTAATAAAAATCACTAGAAATTGATTGACCCCAAATCATGTGTATGGATTTTAGAGAGCCCTTCAGCTATTAAAGGGGGTGTGTATGGCTGTCCTGTACTTTGACTGGTAAGCTACCATATCCCTACTACCATATTCTTAAAAAAAGATGCATTATAACTATAAGAATAGTACAGTATAGCAACTCCTTGAAAAACCTGTTCCATCTTGTTTTACATTATTTACTGAGCAGTAAATTTGATGTATTGTATGCTTTTGTATGGCTACAATACTAAAGATACAATGCATCTGCATACACTTAAAATTCAGGTTAAATTACATCATCTCGGTGTGCTGGTCTTGCAAGTATTAAGTATTAAACGAAAATTAAAATGCACACGACACTTTAATTACAACAATATTACCGCAGCTATACATAAAACCAGTTGTTATATACAAATGAAATGATTATCTAACAGTTAGCCAGTTAGCAAAACATTTTTAATTAATGTTAAAAATGCTCATCTGAACAAATCCTCAGATTGAATCGAATCAGCATTATGAATCATCACTACGCAATATATACACACCCCAAATATACCAACATGAACTTGAATTAAATCCTGAAACGTTAATTAGTGATCTGTACTTCACAAAAATAACAATTCACATGTTGATTTAGAACTGAAGGTTCTATTGCATAGAGCAAGCATCAATTAAATAACATCAATAACAATAGATCAGATATAACACTCATGTTTATTTATTTCTATTAGTGCGTATTAAACGAGAACTTGTTTTATGCACTTTCATAAAATATAGCTCATAATGATACATAGATAGCCTAGAAATAATGCTAACTGATGTGATTCATCAGGTATTTTAATAAAGTATACAGATGCATATTTTAACATCTGCGCATCAGAGCAAATTTGCACAAATGAATAAAAGTATAAGATACGAGTATGCATTAGATGATTGAGTATAGAGAATGATGATTACCTTTCCTCGAGTTGAACTCGACTACGTGCTGGAAGCGCCTGTAAGTATGAAGCAGGTGTTTTCCGCTGAAGCTCAACAGCCAATCAGATCCCACGGATCAGTCCTGGCGCGCGGCCCGTTAAGTCAACTGCACGCGCGTTTCCTACTTTAACTCAATGTCATTTGAAGTAAAGTGTGTAAGTGAAGTTTGTCACGTATTCACTTCAAGATCGAAAGGTTTACAACATCATTAAAAATTGCACAGAGACTCAGATATCCGTCTGTCATCACTGGCACAGACGATTTGTGTTTATTATAAATTGCGCAAAAAGACGTTAAAACTTTCAAAAATCAGAATGCAAATCGTTTAACAGGTGTGGTTGCTGTATTACAAACATATTTAAAACTCGTATGCAAATTCGAACATAATCAGTTTTGAGCTAAACGTTTTTTTTCCTTTTATTGGTAATCTTTAAATAAAAGTCGAATTCTTTAAATGAACACCTAAAGAATCGATTCAACC
>JAYDZG010000024.1:4759701-4775422 GCA_034509265.1 Microcambeva bendego
AGGTGTTCTTCAAAAACTGAGATTTACATAAGTTCAAGGTTTACGTACACTTGCTAGGGACATGTACATCAAGTTGTCAAAAGTAAGTGGACACCTGATCATGTGCTTCTTGGTTGCTGGTTATTTTAGTGGTCATCTGACCTCAAACATTCCTCGAGGATTAAATTCCCCTAAATTAAAAAATTAGATGTAAAAAAGTTTAGATGTAAATGTGCTTAAAATTGCTCAGTGAAAATTCACTTCTAGAACTTTCCAGACTTTCCTGTTATTATCGTGGCTCTGCCTGGTGCATTTAAAACTGAACTTATTTCTTTTGAACAAATAACTAACTAGTTGTACTAGATTTTAAACAATGTAGCCAGGAATTACCAACCATAACTATGAACCTACATGAAAAACGATGGGGAGCCGCAGAGGGGATTCCTCATAACTAATGCAATGTACTTACACTAGGCACACTTTCACCTTACCGTGATGGAGCACGATTGTCCCCTTCCCCACTCCCCCCATGGCCACTCACACTGCTCTTTAATAATCCAGATAGTAGAGGAAGACGGGAAGCATAATGCAATCAGTGTAATTGGATATGACTAGATTTACTAAACTGGGGAAACCAAAACCAAACTAACAAAACCCCAATACTTTTAAGGAAAATCATTAAAATGCAGTGCATTAATGCAAACATTCCAAGTGTATGTAAGCTTTTAACCTTAATCATACCCTGTAAATGTTTCCTTCCTTATGGAAATGAGTTTCACATGGAAGTCCTTCATCAGTTACCCACTTAAATCTGGGTAACATCACTGAGATTGAGGCCAGAGAAGCCGGAATAACGAATTAGCTGTCACAAGACTAAGCCTCCAATCCCACTTGGCATTCATTAAGTGTCAACTGAGGTCAAAATACAAGAGGGACCTATAACAGGGTTTCTTGAGAACGTATCACATAATCTCACTTTGATGGAGGCCAGTCCTATGAAGCAGGGAGGATGTGGGAACGTCCTTCAGCTCTTATCTTCAACACTGTTTGGGAAAGGATCAGAGAAATGCAAACAATGCATTCAAGTAAGCACATTCTTCTGTACCTTAGGTGTTCTGAAAAATGACTTTTATTGGTAATTAGGACAGTCATCAGGAAATTCTCCGAACCCAAAATGATATGGAATGTAGAGTATGTGTAAATACCCTATAGCCTTTCAGGACTGGAGTGTACTACCACTTCCTCTGCTAGTGGACCGGAAAAAGCAGCAGTCTGCATTAGGAAGACAAACAAGGCATGTGTTTTTCCTGTTTGGCTGTTCTACATAGTGTCTGCATCCCAGTTGCTTCTGAATTGAGTTCCAGATGTGGGACCAATCTGTAATGCTTAGTTAAGCTTAGCTTGATACTGGCTCTGTTTAGTCCACAGGGAAATACTTTTCTGCCCGGTTTCCTCATCCTCTATCGAAGATCCTATCAACCATGGCTCTTCTATAATGCATGGCGAAGGGTGAAACACATTCCTTAATATTGGCTTGACCTTTTATCACATGAGCAAGGCAGTCAGTGCCTGTAAAAACCATTTCCCACCAATTTGGTCTGAAGATGAAGAAAAGCTACCAATCCATTTGGATGAAGGCTAACACGGGTATCCTTTAAGACACAAAGTCACCCCCACATCATTTTGAGAGGAGCAGATCAGCGTTATGGCGTCTGACGCAGCTGGTCATATTTGATAAAAAAAATCCACTTCATAACGTGCTCTTCAGATGTAATAATGCCTTAAAGCTTTACTCATCACCAATTCACTGAAAAGCTTGGACAATAACACAACATTACAAAAGGTTCCTAACATTTCCTAGACTGAATTTTCCAGAAACCTCTGCCCATTCAATATAGAACTTGTGCTAAGTTGATGTAAAACCACATGCCCTCAAGCCTTGAGTCTGACACTCGTTATAGACTAGAAACACCAACAGGTGAGCCATTTCATTTATACTTTGGAGAAAGATAACTGATAACTGGAGAATTTGGGAAGAATAGCCTTTCCAGGGAGGAAGAAAGCAAGTGACTGATCTAGCGTGAAGTGTATACAGGGGAAATTCCTGGAATTCCAAGGCCTTCGCTTGACTGTACAGGTCTCTGCTTTCTGATCTGAATTATTCATACACAGGCCATATCACATGCTTCGCACAGCGGTTAACTAGACTAAGCATTTTTGGAATTCCTCAAAGGGTGAGCTGTGTAACAGGGAATCCCTTACATGCATGAGCCGTCAGTGAGTGTGCATGTTTTTACCTCACAGAATTGTTTCTAGTGTTGGGGTTCAGTGTATGAGATGATAAATTAGACTAGACTCTGTCTAGGTTTTTAATGCCAGTAAATGTAACTCCAATACAGACGTTGAGGTGTGTAATAACAGATTCTTAGCACAGTGTGTGTCTCAGAAATATGCTTAATAGGATTAGTGAGGCTGGCATAAGGGCTGGAATGGACTAGGTCAGAAGGGGTGACATTTTTTTGTCCATCCCCCATATCCCACCCACTCATGCTGTGAGGTGGGGGTGTCATGTGATTCAGAAGAACAATGTTCACAGGTGTCTGGCTTTGAAAGTTTTGAAGCAGCCTGGGTTCAGGATTATGACCAGGCTTCTAGTCAATGGGGAACACTATAGAGATCAGCACAGAACCAGATTGACTAATAGATTTTCGGCATGTTTGAATGGCGGCCCTTGCTAGTTTCATTGATTTTTCTAAGCTGTTTATTAATTGCTGTCTCTATAGGTAATCATTGGCAATATGGGTTTTACTGAAGAAAGCAGTATCTAGAACACCATCTTTCCAGAGAGTTAGGCCACTGCAGAGACAGTAGGCAAAAATACATCCTACCCACAGAACAATTATATTTTTCAGAATGGCCAATCATGCAGGACAGCAAACCAGTACAGGCAAAGGAAGCTGGAGAAGTATGAACATAGGTTACAGGGGCTGTGTAGAACAATTGCTACACTGTGCACACCCAGTGATCTGTACCACACACTTGCGCTGTAAATTGGGATTATTTCTGAGCAACAACAGCTGAGCTCAACATAGGGCATACAGTTATCTGTTTAGGGATGCAGCATCTACAACCAAGTTGAAGACTCTGGGAGCTTAATGCTAAGCTTTGGCTAGATGTCAACAGTTTCGCTCTGAAGGGGTGAATTTGATGGGGCACTATTTCATAACAGGGCAAGACACCCTTACACATTTACTCAACCATGAACTATCACGTATGGTAAGAACATTATCAACACACTTCCACATCCACAGTCAGAAAGTGAGTCTGGCCCTTGACATTCACCCCGAAGACGATAGTTGGGGTTGCACTTGCTGTTCTGTGCAGGCCACTGGAGTTCCTCCGCACCCAAATTGTTAAAGACCTCATATGTAACACCTGTATAATTTGTCTTGCAAAGGAGACCAAACAACCAGATTGTGTCTCATCGCTTTCTCTATGTCTCTCTATCACCGTCTCTCTTTGACTGTTTACCCGAGCTGCTACCATTTCCTCCGGGGATCAACAAGAGCTGTCCAGTAATCTGAGATAACATTAATTTTGAATAAGTTGGAAAGTCATCCGGCAGGCAAATTAATTTCCATAGAGCTAACGGAGTTGCTGCTGTAATGAATAAAGCAGCGCCAACATGAGAAGAAACAGGCATAGTAAATTACAGATGGGTGGAGAGTCGTTTGTCTTGTGCAAACTGCGTCATCATACAGTAGATACGGTGAAGGACTAAATTCTTACTGCATCCCACAAGGCTTTAGGCTTTAGGCAGTTCCTACTGATCTTTCTTCTGTATTTTCAGAAAACTACGTTTTTAATGTTTTTGGCTTACTAGCTCGACTTTATTGTTTTGCAATGTGGCAACATAAAGTATAGTAAAAGTGGACCAAAAGCACCTTACTATGACAGGGCAATGTTCCAGCAATCTATTGTTCGTAACCAATACTTCTGAGACCTAGGATTGAGTCTTCAAGCTCATGCCACAAGCCTAATCAATTGATGTATGCACACAGGGCAATGTCGGAGGGAGGGGTTGTGTACCATTCTTTAGTCGCATTAGGGTTTGCAGCAGTCCCGATCACAACAGGAAACTCTGGGCGCCAAGCAAAAATACCTTGGACTGAGCACCAGTCCGTCACTGGCATTTGGCCACGAAACATATTGTACTAACACTGTTTCTAAATGTTCTGGTACAATTACAGCTCCCTTGTCACTTGCACTACCCTTACGCTGGGTCCGATGGTCTGCAGATTAGCACCCACCCCATGATGACCCCAGTTTTCGAATCAGCCTGTATAGATTTTTTCAGCCTGTGTAGTCATGCTATGCAACATTTATTTCTCGACCAGACAGCAGATCAAGAAGAAGAAAAGACATATTCACCTCCCCTCCCTCAGGCACAGCAAATTGTACAAGACAACACTGCTGAGTTATAATATCGCTTTCACTGATGTAATACATTTGTTCAGGAAGCACCATATAGGTGTAGAACCATCATATTCTAAATCTGTGCACTGTTGTGGTGTGCTGGGAAACAATTGACATTTTACCAGCCATAAACCGGCCAAAAAATAGCCCTGACATTCATTCTGGTGCTAATACAATTCTGCCCTGTTATGATCCATTATATTCAGTGACACCTTATAAAACTGTACCATAATTCCTATTTGAATAGTGTATAAAGGGAATCAGGAACTGTATGTCTACACATCAAAGCTTATGTAGGGCGACCATATGTTAATTTTTAATAAGACACCGAACAAATGCCTATAAGTGTGTTGATTATAATCTCTATCTTACTATTTGTATTTAGTACTACTGATCTGTAGCGTTTGTGATGCTCCATTATATGAACTATTATTTGCTTCTCAAGACTGGAGACGAAAATATGGAAGTGTGTCTGTGATTCGTCTGTGAATTTTCACCAGTGCAAAAACACACAAGCGTGTCCATAGCACAGAAGATGAATCCTGGACATTTTAGTGATCTAGAAAAAGAAGATCTTTGAGGGTTCGTTTACTTTTGTACCACAGATACATTTCAGAAGTCCTAATGCTATGCCAGGCTAACGTAGCCTGTGCTACGATAGCTTGCCCCTTAACATTATTATTCTGTTTTTTTTCTATTTATTTATTCCGTCGTGATGACATTTCCATCTACATCTATCTAATATGTGGTAATTAAATGTCCGTCTGTGTAAATATGCGTTTTCAGCCCCACCCCACCCCCTTTATTGGAAACCAGGATCCCGGGTGAGCAGACTAGCTCCTGTAATTATGGAGCTGAGCGGCTATGTTGATTGCTTCATTATTTGTGAGGTCAGTGTCTTTTGGAGGCGTTTGATGGATGTCTTGGGTTTGATATTCATCCCTGCACATCCGATGATCGTGGGATGAAGATGTCTTAGATTTCAAGTGGACACCTTGTACACAACATTGTTAACAAGGTGTGAAAAAAGACCTGAGACCTGAGAGCACTTTGTTGGAGCCTGGGGTTGCATTAGTCACTTTAGTTCTGATAAAATGGAAGACTGTAACTAACAAACAAACAGAAAGTGAATAAAGAAACAGCCTTTGTTTTTTCCTTCTCAAAAGGATTGGAGTGTGTTAAACGTTTACCACGTTTCTCATTATTTTTAGAGTATTTTAAGGAGTATTTCCCGCCGGTCCTTCCTCTTTCTTTTTTGCATTGCTGCAGATGCATCCACCAACTCCTGAGCGTTAAACATTAGGAAGTTTTGTTTTACAATGCATGAAATACTCCAAAGCACATCCTTCCTGATCCAGCCTTCATTCCTGCTATTGTCAGTGCTTCAAACATCTGTGTAATGGGGCCAAATTAGCAAACTGTGTAATGTGTGTTCTTTCCTCTTTCTATAGCTGTGTCGTGTCCACAAATTACACCATCTTTGTAAATTGCCAGGAAATGATTCTGTTGAGAATTAAAAAGACATTTTCATTAGCTTCTTCAAAGCGTTGGATGTTAAATTAGAAAGGGACATTCTATTACTTCCTTTTTAAATATTTTCTATGGTGCATATTTTTTTTGTAATCTTTTAAAAGAGGTTAAAAAAGGTTGCTCATAAACAGCTGTATATTTTCTTAATATATCAGAAAAAATATAGGCCCAAAGTATGTGGCCACCTGATCATGAGCATACTGGATATCTGATGAAGACAATAAGTATTAATACATAGTTGACAATTACATATAACAGTCTCTACACTTGGAAAGACCTGGGAGTTACCCAGAGGAAACCGGCATAGACAATGCCAGGTCATGATTATATGTACCCTTGAATGGGGTGAATTTTTTATTAATTAAAAATTAGACTCTCTTGTCACCACCTCATCACCTCATTGTCAGTGCTCATGACATTTCATTTTAGGCTATGAATTACTTAGATGTTTAAAAGGCCATTTTTAATTCCCCGTTCTTTGTTCACAATGACAAAGACATGTGAGGGTACAAGACTCCCCACAGAACTTTGTGTCCAAGCTTTAACAGGAAGTTAAAAAGGAACTTGATAATATTACTCGGACAAAAGGGTTAAAATGTGGCAAAGAAACTACCAGCAACATCCTGAGCTAGACACATGATGATTTTGAACCTGTACCAAATGTCACGGTCTGAACAAAACAGCGCTCTATTTAAACTAAACAATCAAGAATGAACAATTACAATGTTTACCACAAGTGTGTTATATTTGCCTCCTCTATTCAACGTCTGATACTATAAAAAATCTTCGGTCATCTTATTTTTAGCAGAATAGAACAATGTAATAAATGTAAATCCTAAAATATGTAGCTTGTGATTAGCTCATAATGTTGCTGGAAAGCTTGTTGCTTCCACTATAGGAAATTCTGACATCATTGTACCAAAGACCACAAATAACTGATGAAACAATGGCCTTGTGAAATTAGGATGTATTAAAGAAAGGATGACTTAACAAGGGCAAAAAACAAACAAACGGTGGATTACATGTTTATACAGTATGGCTATTTTAATTACATTGTATTCTTTAATGGGATGCACCAGACGCTTTAAGGCTGTTTATATGTCTAGTATTTTGTAGTGTGGGTTGTTCTAACTCATGAAATGCAACATAAATCTCTTTTAGATATTGCTGAGTTCTTTGGGCCTGAGCTCTTTTCAGGTGGACCTCTGTAGTCAGATGAGTACACATCTGGGTGTCAGATTTTCTAGATGCTAGATATCACAGATGCCATTTTACTTGTGATTACACGTGATGCCCTTCGCATGCCCATAGGGAAAAGTACATAAGCTATTTTCCTTTCCTATCATATGAATCATTCATGAATCGAGTATTGATTTTGCTTTAATTTGCTCTTGGGATTTTAACCCTTTACATTTGCTAATGAGGCAGTTTAGAAAGCCATGGTAGTATGGTGAATTCAGGTGTGAGTCCTTGAGACCTTGATTAGTCATTTAATGAAGGGCAATCGGATTTGGTCGTCTTTTAATTATAAACCAACATGTTTTCATGGAGGTTTAATAGACACAACGTATATGTGCTTGTGTGGTTTGGAATGAAGAATGATAACAATTTTAAAGTGAATCAGGTTGGTGTAAGCATTGTAATGTAAAATTTCTGATGAAATAGAAATGGTTAAAACGAAGTGGATGGTTAATTCAACATTGTGAAATATTGCAAGTTAATATACAATGGGAGCCAAAATTATAACTAAAATGATTCTATCTAGATAAAGATTATGTTTATTAGTATGACTTATATAATGTAGGCAGCTTGACCATTTATAAACTATGTTGCTTAATCATTGTTGAAAGTATTTAAAGCTTTAAAAAGATTGGAACATGCCAACTCCACACAGAAAGGACCCGGACCACCCCAGCTGGAGACCAAACCCAAGACCTCAATGACATTTCCACTTTATGATCACAGCACACAACAGTGGGAAAATTAAACAAAAACATCTTCCTACACTCCAGCACCTTAGGTCTTAGAATGATTATTCATTTAAGACATTGCTTATTGTAAAGCTTTTATTAGGTGTGAGTTTTATACACACTGTGGGAGGGGTGATGAATCATTGTTGACAGGATACCTGCTGGTGTATCAGCACTGCTGTGTCAGGCTTACACCACTGCACAGTTTATAAACATTTTACCCAGAATGCCATTGGATCTTTGGATATGGGTCTGAAAAGGTGACTGCTTTGGTCAGGCTGGGAAAATCATATATTTGGGAATGTGACACGTTTCCTCTCCATTGGTCATGTTCTTCCAGTATAAAACTCTCCTGCTACATCATCCCCATCTCATAGACCCACATGGGATTGTTCACCGACTTAAACATAAGGTCAGTTGTCCTAGGCAGAACATTAATTTTACAATTCAGCGAAGCCCTACATCCCACCCTCGGGTAGACGTTTCTCCCTTAATGTTAGTTTAAGGTTAGAACAGCTAATTAGGCAGTTAGAAGAGCAAATCACTTCTGAATAGGGCCAATTCTGAAGAAAGGCCAATACACTAACTGATAGTTTATTAAATACCACAGTCACTTCTACCAATAATCAATATGTTTCTGACCAATAAGTTGAAGGGCTGGCCTGATCATTGGCGTGTGCATCTTGGCCTTTCAGAGCTTATTAGTATTTCAGCATGTATGTATATATATAACTACTAGGCTACAGTGTGACGTGACTTCCCTCTAATAAAATGCCTTTTCTCATCTATCTTTATTGTCCTTGTTTATTTTTAATGTGCCTTTTGGCAGCCAGGAGACAGCCTATTAAAAAAGCTTTTCTGTGCAATCAAAAAAGATTGTCAAAATTAGACCCAAGAACTCTATTTTGCATATGAAAGAGAACTTTTATTACACACCAGGCTTCACTAGCAGTAATGTGTTTCTCCCCAGGAGTTCTGATTCAGTCCTGGTGACCTTTGTTCCGTGTCCCTATGTTGTTGTGTAATGCTCTTGATTTTTGTAACCCCGGGGAGAAACAACATGGAGTAGACAAGAACGCGATTACCTCTCGGTTCCAGCCACGCACATTACTAGCAGATTTTTAATGGCAAACGGGGAAAATACTCTTGATGCTTTTTATTACTGTTGTAGCAATTCGTAGAGGGCTTGTTTCTGTCCTTTTGGACATGTATTTGGTCTGTATTAACTCGAACTGGTTTGGAACAAATTGGTACATCGATTGCGAGCAAGGTCTTGATGTCTAACATCAGTGCCTGACATCACAAATGCACTGTTGGCGAAATGGGCCCAAATGCAAACAAAACACTACAAATTATTTTCAGAAAGGCTTCTTAGTATGAACGCTGTTACATCCAGAGGTTTCTCCTGAACTCACACCATCGTGATCGTTAAGCAGCTGACGTTCCTGGCCGTGGGCACACACTGTACTGTACTGTACTTACACAATATATATCTCCTGGTGCACATCCATTATTCCACCTTCTGTTCCAAGACCTTATTGAATTCATGATAATTACACAGCCAGTGTTCTCTCAGTATTTCTTCAGGTTTTGATTATTTTGATTCAATACACCGTCCGTTACTGACACGTCTGAAGCTATATTTAGGTCACTGCTTTAACACTGATCATATATTTGCTGACAAACAAAACAAAGGTCTGCTTTAAATCTGCCTCTCATGGAACCAGAGGCAGACATAAGCCATCAGCGAGATTGAAAGGCATGCTGGGATGCTAATGCGTGTTTAATAGTCTATCGCAAAGCCCTCAAGCAATGGGAGCCTGTAGAGCAATGGGGCTGATTGATGACACAACCAGAGTGATGCAGCAAACTCGAGATTAGCAGCAAATCATCCTGATGTCAGAGCCTCTGGAGAAGCTGCCATGATTCAGCAGATAGGTGTGCCACCTTGAAAATCTTTTCCAGTGGTCCTCTGCCGCCCCAGATGATTTTTTTTGGTCTCTCATGATAAGCAGTAGATGTTCCATTGATTCCAGGATTTGGCACTTGTACTCTGATGTTCTTTTTTGAGTTAACTGTAATGAATAATTTGGTGATAAATGTGATGAACATTTGTCATCAAATGGAATGTTGGCTGTTAGCCACACTTCAAGATACAGGATGTCAGGAATACTTCTAGAACATGTGTATGATCTGAAATCCCACAATTCCTAATCCAACCATGGAAAAAAAATAAGAGACCCCTTTAAAATACTCAGTTTTTTAGTTTTATTTGGGTATTTGCTTGACCAAAATGATCAGCATTGTTTATTCTATTCGAATTATCATTCTAGTTTATAGAATAAAACAATACTGCTCGCTTTGGTCAAACACTTGCATAAATTGTTAAACTAAATCATCAAAAACTGATCATTTTGAAGTGGTCTCTTATTTTTTTCCACGACTTGATGAGGTAGTGTTGAATGTTCTCTCTGTTTTCCCATGACTGTATAGTGAGGAGAACTCTCCTCTGTCCAAAGCATTTAAACGCTCCCGTGTTCTTCCCCTGAGAGGTCATACCAGGGTTATCAGAGAGTGTGCAGCCAGAAGAACATTCCACATGGGTAATCACAACCCTGCCTGGGTCCTTTACTCACACACACACATTAACAGGAAACACATGTACAATGGCACTCGATTAGCCTGTACCCTCTGGGCCTATGTGCAGATCAACTACAAGTCCAGCGCTCCTCAGGAGCTTCCCTCGGGGTGAATTATAACCCCATGTTAATGCTGAGTAGCATGCTGATGCTGATGTGCTAACATCTTTACGATTTGCATCAATTTCATTAGCTTTTTAAAAAAAAATCTGACTAGATGGGTTATGAGAAAATTCCCATTAATTTGGGAAATGCTTTTGTAATACATTTTGGGAAGGTCTGTAAAGATATGCTTTGGAGGAACCCCAGTGGTCTGCACAAAACCCTGGCTCTAAGTGTACAAAACAACACCAGGACTTTGGGGTTTGACCTATGGTTAGTTTTTTGGGCTGAGGTTAGGATTATTGCTAGCATTAGTGTTGGGGCTGGGGCTAGGGTAAGGGCTGGGGCTAGGGTTTGAGATAGAACTAGAGTTTGAGCTAGAGTAAGGGCTGTAGTTTGGGCTGGGGCTAGGGTTAGGGTTTAAGCTAGAGTGGTAGTGGCTTTAGTGGTGATGAGGCTTTGTTGGAACACATTCCATCAAAAACAAAATCATAATGAATTTTTTAATTATAAAAATATTGAATCAAATTCCAAATAAGCATACAGGTCGGAACAGTGATTCAGTGGGTAGACTGTCGCCTCAAGATGGTCCTGGGTCCTGTGGAGTTTTTCTCTCGTGTTTGCATGGGTTTCCCCCTGGAGCTTTGGTTTCCTCCCACAGTCCAAAGATGTGCAAGTGAGCTGAATCAGATAAACAAAAATGCCCATGGCTAAGTTTGATATTAAAGACTTGACCTGAAGTTGCATGAAGCGTGAAAAATGATGGATTTTATTATCCTAATAAATAACCCTCCAAATAAAGCTGGAGGACTGCTGTAAAAAAAGTCTGATTGGCTTTTCTCCAGATAATACACCTTGCAGTTGTCATCCCAGAGAAATGCCAGTGTGATGTGCTGTTAGTGTTGCCATGGTGACTGAAGTGCAAGCTCCGTGTGTGTCAGTTGCCATGCAGTGATTTGTCACGTAGCACAAAGGGACGTGGGCCGCACGCCAACTCGCCATCACACCGTCTGAGACTGGGTAATGCAGTAGAGCAGATTGAATGTCCGATGCTGAGTGTGTGTTGGTCCAGGTGCTTTTGAATACGCCAAGGCCAAAAGTATGTGGACGTTTCTTATGAGTGGTTTTGTTCCAGGGTTTTATCCTACAGCCAAGGCATGTAATAATAATCAATTTAAATTCATGATATTCATATAAGTGGCTGAAATGTTGATTCCACTGCTAGATGAGGAAAGCCGCAACGGACACTCACCCCCACCGACACCCCACATGTATTCGCCTGCACGAGGAGAGTTCAGATGCGGAGCAGCTTTGAGTATGGCATTCTGGTCCCATCAGTTAGCCAGCAGAGGTCGTAATTGCATCAGTTATGAGAAAACCCTGATGCAGCTCACGCCCGGTCTGAACAACAGCCATGTTAATGGAGGTGCTGAGATTGTATGAGTGGAAGTCCTAATGTGTTGGGACTAGAGCAGTATAAAGAGCTGAGCTTTTATTCCTCAGCACACGAAATTCATTACTAAAACTCACCCATGTTGTGTCTGTTAGCCTTTAGTCCTTCCCTGTCTCCCTAGTTACAGTGAATCATGGCTCTGCCTCCCTGTATTCTCCTTGCGGGTGGACATGACTCACAAACCGACTCACTTCAGACGCGATCGATCAGGCAAGAACCATAAAACCAACATTAGCGGTGATTCAGCAAAGATCTTTTCTACAGGTGATGCGAGACGACCCTGAAGAGGCTTTTGATGGGCTAAAAATGTCACACACAGGCTCTCACTTCAGACTAGCTGAGTAAGAGCAGAGCTGGTGTACTTGCGGCACTGATTCCAGCAAATAACAATTTGGCAAGCTGGGTTGTTGCATAAGCATAGGATTACACAGTAGGATATAGTTCCTGCATGTTTACAATAGAGGAGAACCATCGAAGCGAGCAGTGGAAAGGGGTTATTGTTCAGGTTACTTGGTATTAGTCTTCAACAGATGTGTAAGCACAATGCACTGTGTTTATCGAACAATTACTAGTTTACAATGTAAAGAATGGTGGAGGGTGCATCAGGGTTTTGAGCTGATTCATTGCCTCTCGGTCGAGACAGCATGAATTGAAGGCTTTGCCACTGGTCAGAACAATTGGGGGTGCCTGGAGCAGACGAAACTCACCGGACCAAGTTTGTAGGTCCTTTCTGTGTGGAGTTTGCATGTTCTCCTCATATCTTTGGGTTTCCTCCGGATACTCCGTTTTCCTCCCACAGTCCAAAGACATGCTACCAGGTTGATTGGAGACACTGAATTGTCCTGTAGGTACCTGCGATGGACTGGCGTCCCATCCAGGGTGTTACCTGGTGCCTTGTGCCCGTTGAAGAGCTGTGATAGGCTGCAGCACCCTGACCCGACCCTGATTAGGATAAATTTAAAGAAAATGAAATGATGAACATTGAGCTGTTAGACGTTGGTAAATCTGGACGTGTCGAAGAATACCATTTATGTAAACTGTTCTTTCTGTCTGCTTGTCTACAGAGAATCATGAGCACTGTGGAGGAAGAGTCGGACCATATGATACCATGAAGAGAAGTCTGCAGGTCCTGCCTCACCAGCTGCTGAGTATGTGTTTCATATATTATTCTGCTCTGTGTGCGCCTTTTATATGAATCTGTTTCTTGGCATTCTATGCTGCAGGCTATTAAAATACTAAAATATTTATTTTACCCTACACATAACATTTGCGTCCAAACCATGTATCTCAGCCTTGAGGTGGGACTACTTTCAGGTGGATTAGTCTTTCAGTTCCAGACTTTTTGTTGACATTAAAGTCTGGACAGTCTGTTGGGGGATTTTAGTTTGCGGGTGGGTGGGAAGAACTACTTGGGGGCAAAACAAACTCACTTTTATACTGTATATGTGAATCTATGAGTCCTGAAAGTGGAGCTTAGTTTTCTTCCGGCAACATGTCAAGCGGCTGTGTTCCAAATCAGTACTGGACTAAAGCAGTACAAGGTGATCATGTAGGCTGTGGTTTTAGGATACGACCAGGTCTCGATTTGTCAAATCAGAACTATCTGTATTTTTTACCACCAGTCATGTACAATTTAAACGAACCATCACCTAGTTCTAATCACTTAAGCATACTGTTATTTTGATATGCCTTTAATTGACCTTCTTGAGCATCTGGCCTTTTTATTCACTACATTTCTTATGCGTTTGCGACGACTTGTTGCTCTTGAGTCTTTTTTACATTTAACATGCTTAGCATAATAGCCTTGGTTGGCTGCACAAGTCTGGCTTAGATCCCAAATAAAAGGTGGAAAATGAATCAGGAACATAAGGTCAATCTGACAAGTGTCCTTCTCAGATAAATTTGCTGTTAAGAGGCTGTCATCAGCCCCATCCTAGTTATGGCCACATATACTGAATCTGTGAGAACAGACTCGAGAGCTGGAGACTCTAAAGTCCTCTTCTGCTGAGTTACAAACATTGCTCAGATTCCGTTGCTCATTGACCTGTTCATGGTTTGACCTTCACTGAACCCGGATAAACCTTTAAATGTACACATTACATTTCCTAGCTGAAACTTGCTCTTTCAGAAAAGAAATGATCATTACAAAATTTACTTATAAACTAAAAGGTTTAGCGTTCCAGTCCCAGCTCTGTCACGCAGCCAATGTCAATCCTGTCTAGTCCAGGGGTGCCAAACAATGAAGTATGAAATATATGTACTGTATACATGAGAAAGAAAAGCATTCTATTCTATTGTAAATTCACTTTAAATGAAAATTTGATGGGCGAACATACTGGACGGATCTTATATTTCACACACTGTCAATAAGAGAGAGATTTGGCATGCAGGCAGGCCGGTGTAGCATGTACTCATCATCTTGACCTCTCACGTTCAAAACTGTCAGGTGCAACTCTCAAATGTAATGTAAATGTAATGTTGGTTGCTTTGGATAAGTGCCAAAAATGTAAATGTGAAGATGGCAGCTTCATTTGATGTGTCCATGGGAGGGAGGAGGCAATGCTGGCTGCTTGAGGCATCTGCATTCAGCCTATGGCAGGTGAAAAGAAGGATGCAGGGACTGATAATCAGGGCAGACAAAGGGTCAGAAGGGGGACGGAACATCTTGGATGAAGCTTATGTTCGAGTATTCAGGTTTACTAAATGTTTTACAATAACCATACAGGTATACAAAACTATTTTGTTAGCTATTACATTCCATCCATGTCCCGTCCCGTATAAGGTAAACGGCTGAAACGAGGTACTTTCTATATGCAAACCCCCTTATTTAAGGACCAATTAACATTCCTATGATGTAATGATGCAAAACTAGTTTTCCAGCAAACCAGTCTAAATAATCTATGTTTATTTTTCCATTTTGTCAGTAATGCTGATAGTTTACACATGCCTAAAGTTCAAAAGGACTTTCAACAATCAACAAAGCTAAACAGGATGCTGTGACCAGAGGGGTGTATCGCTTTCGCCCTTATCTCTAAACTCACATCTGTCCCACCCTGCCTGTCTCTCAACACAGGAAGCGCCACTGCTATTCCACAATCCTCCGAGTCTGATTACGGTGTCTCACTCTTCGGCCTGGCTCCCCCAGCGAGGCACTGGTACAGTGAATTTAGAGCTTAGATTAATCTGACATGGGATTTTCTAAATAAGTCGTTTGTTTAGCATGTCAGCAGCAGAAATATTAGGATTGCCATTTATGTATGTCGTAAGTATTGGGTATTTTGTTTACACGACAGCATTGGTTCATTGCACAACATCTGCTTTAGCAACAGACGGTGTAAAGCGTGATCTCACTGTGGACAATATTTCACCATGGAAGTTGTGTACAGGACAATTAGGAATAACATTGAGGCAATATGAATAGTTTAGTTCTAAAAAGCAATATGTTTTGGGGCGTTTAAAGACATGCCAGGCCGAACAGAACCACTAAATAATCAGAGATCGCTACAAAAGCAGTGAAAACGCTGCCTCCAGTTTTAACACAGTACGGGTGTTACTGCTGTCACCCCTAAATG